>JAODAG010311632.1:6289-23442 GCA_027574785.1 Orphnurgus asper | reverse complement strand
ATTGGTATCATCTGCATATAAAGTAAAATTACAGTTTGAAGAGCAGTTGGGTAGATCATTGATGTAAAGAATAAAAAATAGAGGACCTAAAATTGAGCCTTGGGGAATGCCTGTCATAATGCTGCGTATTAATTTCTTTGTAACAACAGAGTTTAATTACTGTGCAGCTGGCATTGTCATTTATCGAGATGGAGAATACAATTGCATCTTTGATGCGAGGAGAGTGTATGTCCTCCTCCGCGTGGCTTCTGAATGATGTAGACGGATATGTTGACAGCATCTGTGACAACCTAACAAGCTTGCAGAGAAGCAGCAAGTTAGCTGAGGGCGTTAATATATTACCATATACTCACGGTAGCCTTCTGACTGAGATCAATTTGTTATTGAGCTTGTGTGAGGCAGAGGGTACATGCAAGAAGGTGTACGAACTGCAGCAGAGACTGATCAGCAATACTCCGCTGTTTGAATCACTGGTAAGTGAAGCATACATGTGTAACCTATACTATCATATGAAGGATTAGTTTAGATGTTTACATTAATTGTTGAATGCCTTAGTCTACCAACTTTGAAAGATTTAAAAGCATTAACAATTTTCGATGCAACCTATTCAGGCCACTCATCCACAGCTCTCTGTGTCACAGCTAATATTGGGTCACAAGAATCCAAACACTCATACTGTAGTCGATTGTAATTTCTCTGGAAGAATAGTGTAGATTTGTTTGTTTCATTTCTAATTCCAAAGACTGAGTAATCTACAGTACATGTATGCAGCCATGTTGACATATATGTGGGTGAAGAGTGGGTGAAGAGTGGGTGTATGTGGGGATTCAGTCAAAGTGGTAGCTGTGAAGTGTGTTGAACCAATTTCACTTTTTAATTTCTAATTTGACCTTATTTATAATGATCAAATTAGTGAATTATACTGCTATTAAGTATGTTGTAACAAATTGTATGATTGCAAAATGCATGGTGAGTTCAGTATTGCTCAGGAGTATGAAGGGGTCACACTTGGTTAGAGTGAATTTGACTGAACATTGACCTTTAGATCAATTTGTCCTTTGGAGGCATTCAGTAAGCCAGAAGAGTATCATCACGATTGAGTTTATTGTTGATTTTTGAATACCTGTGGTATGTATCAAATTAAATATGTAATATATACTGTAGATGATTAAAGGATGTTACAATGAGAGGGGGTGTGTGCAGGTGGGAGTGGAATAGAGGTGATTGAATGTACCATGTTATTATTCTGAAGAAGACTTCACCCTGCAGGTCTTTGAGAACCACATGAAGCACATGTCAATCTTCTCTTCTTGGCAGTAAATGAATGGGGTGAGGTGGTGGAGATACTGCACTGTATATTATCGGCAAACATTGGTATACTGTAGTAGCATAGAGAGACTATAGACTTCAACACATCAAGTGACATCATTGTCCAGAAAGCCCTAGGTATTTATGTTGGAAGGAGATATATGCTGGTTGCAAAGTGGGTGGAGGAGATAGCAAAACAACTGTCATGACTATGCATTATGAAACACCTTGTACACTGTAGATATGGGCATCTATCGTAACCTCGATGCAGTTCTGCATTTTCATTGTTTACTTTAAATATAGCAATTTTTTTCCTCTCTGATAATAAGGCGCAGTTTCTCGGCCACCACAATCAACTCCTTGCCTACTCTTCATGCAAGGTCCTAGTTGCTTTCCTCATGCGTGATGGTGACAGAGCAGTAAGTGCAAATCCAGCCCTTCAGATATTGCTGCCATTAGAAATCCTGGAGGAAACATCACTGCAAGAGTGATGAATGCAGGAAATTTCAGATGCCTTTTGGCTCAAATCCGATTAATGTAGATATGCCTTTGATTATGTCTGTTAGCTATAAACGTAAAGGTGCTCTCTAACCATGCAGAGTTAAGTCCAACAACTAGAACTTTAGATGCTCATTTGCTCTTCAAATTATAACACATTACTCGTTGTAACATGCACTTCCATTAGTAAGAAGATACGTAACAGAGGCGTGAGGTTTTACGTAAGAGGTTTTGTAATTAGTTGTACTGTACATGTATAGCAGTTGTCAGACAGACACCGGAGGTTGCCTAGACAGGTATTGAGGGTCATGTTTCAGGCACATGTAGGAGTTTTTGTAATTGTTCCATACTCTGCAGTCATCCAAGGATACCAGAGATATCCTAAACAGGAATTGAGGGTGATGTTTCACATAGGAGGTAGTGTAATTGTACCATACACTGCAGTCATTCCACAAATACCAGAGGTAGCCTAGACAGGAATTAAGGGTGATGTTTCAGGCACATGTAGGAGGTTTTGTACCAGAGGTAGCCTAGACCGGAATTAAGGGTGATGTTTCATGTACAGTAGGAGGTACTGTAGTGTAATTGTACCATACACTGCAGTCGTCACAAATACCAGAGGTAGCCTAGACAGGAATTGAGGGAGATGTTTTAAGGTTTTGTACCATATACTACAATGGCAGTCACCTAACAGATACCACAGGTAGCATAGACTGGAATTTAAGGTGATATGTTATACCTAAGCCTCTTGTCATACTAATAAATAACTTTAATTTGCTATTGATAGGTCTAGCATGATTAGTAGGACCGGTAACTGCAGAAAAGGAATACAGTTATGCAATTAATTTTGTGGCAATTTGAAGTATTTCTCTAAGCTAATCAACAATCAGATAAATCCCGGTGACTTTATGTGCACTGGAATGATTGCCTTCAAATTGTCTTCCAAGGTTCTACTTGCCACATTTGTTCTTTTGTTGCAGAACAAACTCAAGTACCTGATTCAATGCTGTCTAAGAGACCCACGGCCAAGAAAGAAAGACGTGAAGTTGAAATACCGTCAGATGCTACTAACCTTTGACCTCTTCAGGCTTCTAAGCAAGAGATCATGCTCCGTAAACAGGACCGAGGAAACTCGGCCTGCCTGTTTTTGCGGTCCTTTGGAGAACGAGAAACGGCTAAACCACGAAGCGGATTTGCAAGAAGCTGTGGCAGGCCTAACCGTTCTTGCAGAGCATTTTGTAGTTGTACTGAAGGCAAATTACAATTTGAACCATGCAGATCCTGTCAAAAACTTTGAGCTCAAAGGTCAAGAGTTTATTTGGTTAACGAATTTGCAGCCCTCGGAGGTTGATATCCTCTTTATCTCGTATTTAAAGATGTTTAAATCTTCCCTAAAGAGGATGTGGAAAGACGTTGGTGAATTGTTCAAAGTTGTGGCAGGTCTTGTCGAGATGTTGCAAGAAAGTATCCAGTGGAGTAGGGAGTCCTTGAAAACTGCAGTTGATATCATAACAATATCCATACAAACCAGGACTACTAAACGACACAGTCGGGAAATGTATGTATCGAACGACCTTCGAGTCTGGACTGCAAGAAGCCTCTGCGAGCTAATCGCTGGCGAGTGGCTGAACCAAATTCCATACCACGATGGTCCTATAGGCTTTGGAGGCGTGGACTCCATCGAGAATTGTCCAGACCAGACGGGAGATTTGGCCCTGCTCAGGAAATTAATCAAGTTAAACTTCATTTCAGTGCAACTGCTGACAGATTGTGACCAAGGTATGCAAACTGGAATATCTAGATCTGTTTTAAACTTCGCTTTCTAGATTTGCTTTCGTTGGTTTTTTATTGGGATTTTGTTACTACTTTGTTTAGATACATCAACAGCCTTATGAGAATAACTCCATCAATCTCACTTCAAAGTTAACGTGTGTAACTTATTTCATAGGGTTTAGATCTGCACAATAGTTCTTTTATATCATATATTCAAAACCTGTCATCGCTGAAAGGAGCACATTACCATATGTTTACGTTACCATGTGTATTGCTTATTGGTTTGATATTAACTTCATCCATGATAATGGTTTGAGAAAGGCATGTTTGTTTGGTATTGTTTTACGCTTTGGTTATATATTTGATAAACTCTGAGAATGTACTAGTATTTATTTTCTAGATGACTACTCATTAATCTACAGTAATTGCAGTCTAGTAGCAGGTGACTGATCTTATTTCATCTTTTCACAATTCACAGAGGAGATGAATTCACATTTGGAGCTTGCCGCAAATGGTCTCGCAAATCTTAAAAGGTTCGTAACGCTGCGCGGCCTTTGCTCGAGGTCGGCCTCCAATGCAGAGTGGATCCATCAGTTATTTGCAGACGAAGATGATGCCATGGTATCGGTTCTAATCCTCACTCTCCAGATTTACAGACAAATACATCGAACGTTTAGCACACGCCTCCTCGACAACGGACTCCAAACGATGACGTCTCTCTCGGACCTTGGAGATTTGCTCCGTCCTCATCACTTGTTTTGGAATTATATGGAAATACTCGACTTTGATCACTCGGTGCTTTTAGATTTGCTCATGTCGTCGGAGACAGATTTCTTGCAGTACTTGACGTCATACCTCCACCTTGTGAAACTAGAATGGAGCCAGTGCGGTCAAATATTTAGAGACTGTAGCAGGGAAGAAAGCTGCAGAAAGTTTGAGATTGATGATAATGGTGATACCAAGGATGAGATAGAAATCAATTCTATGAGGACAAATAAAGAAGACGCCTTTGATGACAGGTCTGCTGTTAGACGTTCTTGCCCCCAAGAAGAAGCAAATTTGAAATCGGTTGACATAGGCAATCAATTTGCAGATGACAGGTCTGCTGTAAGACATTCATGCCCCCAAGAAGAGGCAAGTTTGAACAAGTTTGACATTGGCAATCAGTTTGCAAAAAAGGAGATTGAGCATCGTGAAAATCAGAAAGGATTTAAATCTTTTGGTTCAGAGAGTGAAGAAGTCAATGAGACAAAGAGAAAACTCAAACCAGAAGATGAAAGAGTGGTAGTAGCAAGTGAGGACGTGAACATTAATCCTGGTCTTGATCAGGTATTCTCTGTGTTGATTCGTCTCAGAATGTCTTTAGACAGACTTCATGGAAGAAAGTTGTTTCCATACTCTGTCTCGCCTCTAATCAGGTTATTGGAGGAGTTGGAGGACTTGTATGAACATTGAATGCCAACTCAACAACAAGAAATACTAAACTGCCATCCTAGTCTTGGGGAGCTTTGTGCAAGGAGAGGTAAGGAAGGCAAGGAGCAAATAAATTGGCCCTCTATCACTAACACGGGTGAATTGGAACTGCCTGGAGAACAAGTGACCATGGAGGAGAGGTGCGTATGCACCAAGGAAAACCCCCAAGAGACAAGGACTGGAAAGACCAGGGAGAAAGAAAATCAGTTGATACAGGTTTACCTGGATGGTAAGCTATTTTGAAATATTAATGTCTCTTATATTAATCAGATATTAATCCCAAACTATCTAGCTGTATTTTCAGCTCAGGTGATCAGTGAGATCAGTGATATAACTGATTGAGTTAGTGCAATACGATTCTCAAAATATAAGTGGCTAATAATCCTGTTTTGGTATCAGCAATGAATTCCATCCATGTGTGTTGCTTCAAAAATATCAGTTAGACATCAAACTATTAAGCTAATGTATGTTCATGCCTGGGGATTGAACCCAGCAACCTTTGGGCTAAGAGGCAGACAACTCCCACTGCTAGGCCACTATCAATGTTAAGCCACACTCGCTCAACTCGTAATAAACACAACCCTGATTGAGACTGCACACATTTTGTTAGCTCGACATTATTGACCACACTTGGCAGCAAAAGGTCGGTAGCACAGGTATATTAAAGGTTTCTTCACCTTTACTTGGAACTCGATATCCATCCAGCTTAATACTATATTTATTCACCCAACTGAGGCTCAGTCATATATTTGCAAACTTGTTGAAGGCATTTATGGTACTGTAGCATGAATATGGTCATGTATGAGGATTTTAGGAATGCTAGAGTAATTAAGCTTACATTTTCAATAAGTTTTTGAAAATAATGTAACATGGATGTGTCCTTCTAGAATCTAAATATTTTCTTGAATTCACACTGTACTGCTACTGTATGCAAGGATCAGACATATAATATTATTATTAGTTTAGGCCTCTGTTTACGATCATGAACTTAACTGAAACAGTGTTGTCCTCAAATATGCTAGAAGTACAAAACTGGCCACCTAGAGCCAAATCTTTGAATCATTTTTATGGCCACGATGGGAATGGCAGTTTCTTTTGCTCCTCTAATCTTTCAGTTAGCCTTATGGTCTACAGTACCTTGCCTGTCTAGCAGTTCCTTCTGGTGCTCTCATTATTTAGATGAGATTTTTTGTGATTTAACAATAGCATGAACCAGTGGCCCACATTGAAGTTTAACAATAGCATGAACCAGTGGCCCACATTGAAGAAACATAGGGAATGTATTCAGAAAAATGTATGCTCATGCTGTATTCAGTATGATTGTTTCACAAAATATATTTTTTACTATATGATCTGAGTGTCTGATTTGACTCTACTTAAGAGAAATGTCAGTATTCGTCACAAAATCCTTACCGAATCTTAGAGAATTTTACTTGATAAACGGACTAAAGCATGATAAACTGTATCCATAAAGAAACTCAATCTGTAGAACTAGAAACATAACTGGCAGAAGTAATCCCAGAACTTGGTAAGTTTTGATGAGCATATCTCACCAAGGTTAAGATATATATATTGTTAAATTTAACAATACCATTGTCCAGTGAAGCAACTGCAGGAAGGTTATTCAGACAAATGTACTGCTTATTACTGTATTCACTTGATCATTTCACAAATTATGCACGATAAATTTTTGTGCCAAAACTGTATCCATGATACCAAGTAGAAAAATGAGAATCCATTATTTTCATCCAACTAGACACACATTACAAAATTATCAATTGTAAACACAACATCCCCTACAACGTTATGCCCTTGTATTGATGTGCACCGTTATGTACTTGAAGAATGTTGTTAATTAATAACCCATGATGGTGCACAGCATCATCATGCATGTAGAATCAGCTGTTTGACATCGCAGGGCCACCGTTCTTTGATCTGCATGATGGCAATTTTAAAATTTCATGGCTACATCATCGAGTCTTGTATTGCTAAAACTTCTAGGTAGAAATGCCAGTGACGAGGTCCACGGGAGCGACGATGTGTACAGGCATCTTCAATGTTGTCGGCAAAATATTAACAAAAGTTGTAGTTGATTTTGTCTGCAGATACTACAGTACTTGCAGACCAAGCCCACTGTCTAATTATGAAGATTTGTAGAACGTGTTTGCTCGGAGTAGTAAACCAGTGAATTCATAGCTCTATTCTTTAACAAATGATTCATAACATAGGGAGGGATCAAGCTCACAAACCAACAGATTTAAATCAGTGACTGAGAAAGGGTATGATGGGGAGAGGAGGGGAATCTCTGCTCTTTTTCAACCACAAATCTCGATACCACGTTCCTGGTATTCAAAACAGTCTTCCATATTACACATCAGTTTCATGCCTTTACATGAGGTTTCTTAAGATGTCAAAGGTCATCATGGACAATGACGTACAAACTGTGCCTTTTTACAACACGGACCATTTTGTAATGCAGCCGATGATATGTACAGATGGTTTGAATGCTAAAGAATGCCTTTCGCTCCAAATAGGTTAGTTCACAAAGGAAATACTACGAGCTGGTTGATTGATCATCTCCTGTAGCGATACCGCTTGAAACGGAACCAAAGCTGGAAGATGCTGTTGTTGAACTGACACCTGAAACCATGGCGATGAGACAACTCCCACTCACGGTTAACAATTTTGAAAGCGATGTCCTGTCAATTTGAAACAGATATGATGAAAAAAAATTGAACGAAAATATTGGTAGACTTATACAGAGGCGTAGGGAACATCAACCTTCCTCTGTCTGGGTACTTACATGTTAAAGGAGCGTGCTATTGCTTTGGGGGAGAAGTTATGGTGTAAAGCCTGCCTGCCCTTATGTTTTAATTGTTTAGGGTTAGGGTTATTTCAAACTTCATAAGCTCAAAACAAAGCCTAGTGTTGTTATTTGTGCTGCATTCTTTAAACGGTGAGTTCAGATTCATTCAATACAGTATTACTTCATTTACAAAATGCAATAGGATCAATGAAGTCATGATCCATCTTCCCCCCCCCCCTCCCACATGCAACTCTGATTGGATGATTAAACATCAAACTGTAACCTTTTCCTAAAGGATAATACATTATTACATCCTCTTTTGGGTATGATTATAACCTTTTGCTAAAGGATAGTACATTACATCCTCTTTTGGGTATAGAGAACCACTCCCCTAAACCATAACAGTTGACTTCTCTGCAGCAAATGAGAGATGTCATGCAGTAATGATAATTTCTTGGCAGCAAAAATTAATGAAAAAGAGTTTACATTCCCATAAAAAAATATTCACCTCGTATGGGGGACCAGCATTGAACTGCAATAAGGCAAATTCTTTGTTATCGGGGCTTGGGGATAGCGTGTACTCCGGGGTGTTCCTCTTGTCGATCAAATCTGGATAAAATATCTGCGGGAGAATGTGGAGGTCAATTTTAATTGATGTTTACATTATGACAATAGGAATTGAAGTTGAATGCTGAGTATTATCATCACTACTGTCATTTCTCCTTCCTTGAAACAAATGTCACCCAAGTGATTACAAATTTGACACAACTTTCTGTTTTTAACTCTACTCAACAAGTTTGGACAAAAGCACCAACAAACTAAAGGTGTGAAAGCTATAAACAAGCATCGATGTGTGCTTAAATGGTATGTACTAGTTGTGAAACATGAGGAGTTAAATAGGATGGTGTGGTTCATTTGAAATGTGCGGTTAGCTTTCTAATAGGATCATCGTGATGTAAAGTCATGAGTTTGTATCAAGTACGACAACCATTCTAGCTTCTCGTATTCATATCACCTTGATGACATGAGTCTGTATCAAGTAGGACATAAGACAGACTTTGCCCAACCATGCAAAGTTGTCATTATATCACCTTGATGTCATAATTCTGTATCAAGGGTGACAGAAGACAGTTGCCCAACTGTGCTAACCTGTCATGTTCATCACCTTCAAGTCATGAATCTGTATCAAGTATGGAAGAAGACCATGATAACTTGTCAAGTAAAACCGAAACTGGCCTAGCCACTAATGTCTTCATATCAACTGCCCTATACCTAGACCCTCGCTTCTACAGCAACCATTTCCTCATATTGAACCACCTCGTTCACCAACTTGCTCACATCTTAATCCTTGCACCTGGCAAACACACTCTAATTGCACTTCCTCTTGTCTTTCTTACAAGACGTTTGGTCAGCATACCTCACGACTGACACTCCTGAGCAGCAACATTCTACCCTTAGACCACAATCCATTACAATCATTCTCTTCACCCCCATTCTCACTCACTGGCTCCACATGCAAGAAGCCTCAAACACATTTTCCTGAAGGCACAGTCATAGAACTCACAACAGCAGTACTATCAACCGGTTTCACTCCCTTGATATCCTTCCGTCCAGTCAACTCGTACAACTACAATATTCAGGATCGCTTCCATCTCCTTGAACATAACACACACGCTCAACTTTCTCTTTCCCAGCATCCTGCATATGATGAGCAAATACCTGCAGACCAGACTCCACGTATCACAAAAGTCTCAACAAATCAAACCACTTGTAAAACTCATGACCATAATAACCCAAAAATAAATGTGTTCAACGTAACGACATGAACCAGCAATTGAGTGACAGTACACGCATAATGCAATGGCACAGCTTAGGATACAGACTCCATGTACAGCACACACGTTAGGTAAACTGAACATATGCTGCCACTCACAGACAATGACAACAAATCATACCACTTGCAACACTCACAGCAGTATAAACCCAAAACTGAGTGATGGTACACACAAATGCAATGACAGGTGTTAGCACAGCTTAGGATAGAGACTACAAGTACATCTGCCAAATGCAAAAATCTGACAACGGTTTAACTAAACCACCATTTGACGGCTTCGCAAGGCGTGCAAATCTAAATGGGTAGTCTTTGTGGGAATCCAACAATTCATCGTCTACTTTGCCAAAAGGGTTACGTTACTTACGTTAAATTTATATCCCTGAACTACCTTTGGTGGTGGGTTGTCCATGTCATAATGCGTCTGGTTGTATTTATTCCACTCAAACCCCTACAATGCACATGAGAGAAAAAGTTATGATGTTAAATTTCAAATTATTCACCCCCCCAAAAAAATAATTGCAAATAATAATAACAATAACATATCTTAAATTAAGCTAATATAATCTCTGTAATGACCTCAACCTAACATTTTCAATGGTGTGAGAGAATTTAGCCTGGCATTTCCTTGTTAGCCTTTAAAACAGAAACAATACAATGTTCATTACCCCTTAATTGGGTGAGGGGCTGGCAATCAATAGGTACCAATCCTCACATTGTGTGACGGTGTAAAATCACGACGACTGAGTTGACACAACTAACACAAGAAGAGAAGGAAAACCTCTCTTACAGTGTGGACTCTGTTGAAGTATCTTGGTTTCCTGGGCCTGTACTTGTCAGCCCAGAGGTAAGGTTTATCATCCAGGTTCATCTCCACGCCAAACGTTCCTTCGTCCAGCCCCATACCTTCCTTGGCCTTCTTAATGAATTCGCTCTCCTTGGTAGCCTGCAAAGTGATTAACAAGAAGCTAGGTGCTAGGTCAGATGTTGTGGATGTGACCAGTCAATGTGACCAACAAATGCAACCAATCAATGTGAGTTAACTATCAAGTAGAATATTGTCTGTTAGCCCTTAAACACCGAAGAAGTACATACTACAGATTTGCTCTGAGCTGAGACTAGAAACAAACAATGATCAGATATTCTGTGGCAGCGATGGAGCCATCAGCAAACTACGGAAGACCCCTGCGGCCATCGGAAATTTGAAAATTACATCGCTGGCCCGAGCCATGATTAGGCTACATTCAAGAACTGATACACGACTGCTCGTGCACTTTTGGATGGATCACTAAGAGTTAAAGCTCTTCCTTTTCCTCCATTTTCCTTTCCTTTCAAGTCCCTGGCATGCAACTCACCTCTGCAGACCCAGTGGCCAGCAACTGCTTCCGGGTCTGTTCAAGTTTTGCCATGTCCTCCTCCGGGTCGTATATCATTGCATCAAAGGACAGGTCCGTAGGTTGGATTAGCTTCGGGCTGTAACTCCCATGAAGATATTCCTCCTGACTCTCGGAGATTAGGTCTGCTTCTGTCAGAAGAGCCCCACTGTTGAAAACAAACAATCATCACAGGATTTAACAACCCCTAACAAGGCTACAGAGACTGTATAATTTACTCAGCTTTTCAAGCTTCCACATCATTAGGAGAACAAGAAGTCGATGCGCTGACCCACAAAGATGATTGCCAGTATATGTAACTAAGAGACGGTTGATAAAATTGTACATCATCCTTGTTTTAAACAACATCTATTTAAGAACTCTTACAGGGAGCTCCATGGTAGGAATACAATAATGGTAGAGCAGGGACAGAGCCTGTTATTATTCATTGTGTGACAATTTTAAAAAATAAATACAATTTCCAACTTTTTTGTAAGGAGGAAGGAGCTGGCAAAATGTTTTGGGGGAGATACACACTCCTTGGAGGAGTTCAATTTGTCATGTTATCCACACTTTTGGTTACATAGTTTGATGAATATCCTTAGGCTACTATAATTTCAATATTCCACTGGATCTAAACTGGTGTCAGAAATATGCACAGAGCAATTCCCTGCCATTGTAATTGTCTAAAGACAATCCAAATATAATAAAAGGCTTTTATTGGTTTATAGGATACCTGTAGGACAGCCAGGTACAATTTTCATGGTCATCATAAAAGGATAATTTGAGTCACCACCTCTCCTCCATTTTCATTTTCAATCCCATTTTCATGCTAGTCGTCGAGTATTGTGGCAAATAGCAACACGTTAAGGCAGAAGAATTTATCTACAGTTTTGATTTTGTTTCACAATGACTTTGTTTTCCAAGATACGACCATTTGGTAGCAACCCGAAAGAGACTGCCTCGTTGGAAAGTGTGAGACAAATTCAAGATCAAGTTTTAATAAAATCATAGCAAAATTGTATTCCTCAAAGGAAAAGTAGTACATTGCATTTTGGAACAATTTAAATGTGTCATTAAAACAAAATGCAAAGCGACTCCAAGATGGGAGCTCTATGTATCATCTAGGAGTACCAAGAATTAAGGAAGCATACCTAGAATCTACAGTTTACAGGTGTAAACGGGGAAATGAAGACCAACGATTACAAGTAAGTTTAACTTACTCTTCGTCTATTTTATCCACTTCCTCTGTATTCTCCTTCTCGGTAGATGAAGTAGGCGGCTCTTCGTCCGGGTCAACCTCCTCATTCATCGCAGCAACAGCAGCGGTAGAGGTGGATGGCCCTTCTCCAGAGTTTGCCCCGATCACCGACGGGAAGAGGGCAGTCGCTTCCACGCCTTGCTGTGATAACAAACAAATTTCGAGCGAGAGCGATGTTAATGCAGCTGCAATTCGATTGGGTTTCATAGAGTGAATTTGATAAATTGATTGATTGATTGAGTGATACAAGAATGGTTTATGATCGGGACTATCCTAATTTGATGCTGTGAAGAAACTTTAAGGGGAGTAATAATTTTATATAGCAAAGTCATGATTTGACCTCTCCTAGCTCAACTAACTGTGGAACATTGTATTAATTAATTTCCCACCGTACAGTGACCATGTAATCAACTTTGATCAAATTCAGTCTGATACTCTCAGAGCAGGAAAGACTTTCAAGATATGACATGTAGAAATGAGAGGAAGGAATTACATTTATTCCTGGGAAGGACAAAGCTGTCTTTCCACCTGCAGCTTGCTGGAGTGATAAAAATGCTGAATGAATTAACAAGGGAATATAATCTCCCAGCCAGTCTTTGCCAAAGCAACTCACTGGTCAGTGAAAGTGTAACCCAGTGGTTTTATGATCTCTTTCTCTGAGGTACAAACTGGATAATCAGTTCCTGACATATTGATAGATTTGTATAAGTAGTTGTGTTTACAGCTCAAATAACTGTCATGAACAGATCATTATTTTATGACTTGAAGTTAGATAGAGATGGGTGTTCCTGGAGTTAAACATCATGGAATGCTCTCGTGGCTCATTTTCAAGTGCGATCTACACAAGAGGGGGTGGGAGGGACATAATCCTTTCAACGTGAACAGTGAGTGCATGAATAGCAATAACGTGATACACACCATATCACCTAATAGAAACTCCTGTCAATCGACATGTTTCCTGTGTCGCAACTCTGATAATCGCTATCGACTTTGAAGTTTAATAGTGATTGTCTTGACCTGTGTCAGCTTGTCTTTACCGTCCAGCCACGAAAACCCTGCAATTAACTCACCTGCTGTCGTAAGATAGCTAGCTTGTTCCTAAGCCTGTCCTGGTGTCTTTCTTTAAGCCTTGCTCTTGCCATATGTGAACTTAGTTGCTGTAACAAAGATTCCCAGTAACCTGAAGAAAGGAAGAATTTATTTGCTTGTTTTTTGGGGGCTGAGGGGGTCGTTCTTTTCTTCTCGTTTTTTTTATGACATCTTTGAGACAATTCTGAAATTTGTATTCTCTCTCATTTTACACACCTTCCTCTGGTCACTCGGTAAACTTATTTTATGACTTTAGGAACGATAACAAATCTCAAAATGTTTCTTTCTTTCATAATGCTGAAACTAGTCTTACCCATTTCCTCCTTAATAAATACTGCCGACATGATGTATAATGCATAAGGACCTGTCAAATCTAGTTGAAGGCATCGAGCATTCAGATACCCCCTCACCCCCAACAATCCCCGCCCCCATTATACATACCGATATCAACAGCACTTCCACTCTTGATCCTTTCATTGATCTGGTTCTTCAGAGCTACCAGTTGACTGTGCGTCTTCCCTTCAAAGATGTCTTCGACCTCTATACCCACAGATGCATGGATACCTTCACGTCGGTCTTGAGCAACTGTATCAAACGAGAGACAATCTTCCTTGAAATATTTCTGATTACTATCATTAGTGTAAATTCTTATTACAATCATATTCTACATACAGTAATATTTCTAATCACAATCATATTTCTAAATACAATCACATTTCTAATTACAAGTATATTTCTATAATTACACTCTTATGTCTAATTACAATCATATATCTAATTTTCAATCTAATCTAATGTTCAGTTCCAAAGTCTTTAAAAGCTTTTTTCAACTTTACATGGAAAGATTTCAAGAATATGCATTATTTATGTATTAACATGATGTAGCCACAAATGTGTGAACAAGGGATGGTAACAGTTATCAGTTCTTTAAATATATTTCCACAAAGAAGGAATAACAACAAGATTTTGCATCAAAGCAATGTCATAACTTTATGAGTACAGGACCAGCAAGGATCATCATTGGAGATTTCAAACAAATTACTGTTACTATTATCTGTGCACCAAATTGTAAGCTGCATTTTGTCACTTAATTGAAAATATATCGGTATCCTAGGAACTGGTTGAAAGGAACTTTAAAGGGACAATACACTTTAAAACTAGCTGTTTACAGTATTTGTGTCAGATAATAAACTGTCCTAAGCAAATAACTTCTATTCCACTGGATTATAGTGTAACAACTTTTTAAAAGATTAAAAAACGGTCTGTCATCTGCTCATGCTACATGTTGCCAGATTGCATGTCAACAAATCGTCTGTTCTAAATAGTCACTGGTGATAACAGGTAACTAGACTGCATGATGCAAAATGTTCCGACTCAAGATCTGGTGTACAGTCAGTTAATGAGGGAACAGTAGCTGGGGTAATTACCAGTAGCACACATGAGTGGTGTCAGACTGGATTTAAGGGCTGTGGGGCATCGTCATGGCATGGCTTCACCAAATTGTTATTAGTCAATGCTCCACACATTTAGGCAGTGTTTAAATTTGAAGATTTTGAAGGACCACTAAAATGATTACAATCAGATCTTGCAGCAAAAGTACATGCGTGGAGAATAAGTTACAATACAACCTCCTCGATCAAAACCAATGTAAACAATCTACGGTGACCACTGCACCTGTTCTCAGCACATGGAAATTGCTGCAAGGAGGAGCAATTGCAAAAATAAGTTTGATTTGTCCATCTAAATCCCCAAATTCAAAATGGCTAGAATTTCCCGGCTGATTCTGGCTTGAGTCACCTCCCCCTTCCTTCACCCTTCCTGCTCTTCCAGACTACTTTGTCCCCTCTCAGTGCTCCTAGGATAACCTACGCCACTTACTCTGACTCCCGGGGTCGATCTTCCGCAGCTTGGCCAACTCATCTTCTGTTATGGTTGTGATGTCCTTCCAAAACTCCAGATTTGTGTGTTTCTCCATTTCTAGGTACACTGCGATATCTTCCACTAAGTCTTCCAAGTCTCGGATGGTAAGACCCTACAGTAAAAAGGAAATAATGAAGAATAACTTTAAATATTTATACTTGAGAACAATCCAGCACAGTATTAAATCAACAATTTTTGGATGATGACCATTACATCTTTGAAATGAGTTCCTTACCGTAAGGAGGTTGTAGGGTTCCTGCATCTCAATAGTTAGATCAGCCTCACTACTCTCTTGGCTGATGTACTGGGCTAACAAATCGATCGGCTTAGCTGGGAAATGAGATTAAGAATTAATCGGTCATTGCTGGAAGAAATAATGTATTGATATGAAGTTCCATCCCCTTCATGAAATAGGCCCAATCATACCCAATTAAATTTTTGATCCAGTGTTGCAGATTTAAATTTAAGTCCAGCTTGTTATTATATTATCTACATACTCTAAATAATCATAGTTGGCTGAAAGCGTACAAATATGATACGATACCGACAATTAATCTTAACTAATACAGTAGGTCATCGAGAATTTCATTATTACCAGCAGACTTTAAAGTAATCACAGTTGTATGAAGCATTCATAATTTGAGTGAGAGAAGCGTGTGAGTGCTGTCATAGACCTGTCCAATCATGTAGCCTCCAGGGATCCATAGCTCGGGCCAGCGATGTATGATCTCCAAATATCCGATGGCTGCAGGTGGCTTCCATAATTTGTCGGTGACGATGTCATTTGGAATATATGCTCATCGGAGAGCTAAACGTTATCACGTGGTACGTACAGGTACTGCCTGGGTGTTCTACTTGATAGTTTGAAGTTTTCAAACCCACGGTAAGACTGGATCACAATCATCGTGAATGATCTGCTTGCAGGCGCAACGTCATCCACGACTGACACTGCAACAAATCATATTTTGAAGTTTTCCATACTAGGTTCTGCCATTCTACATCTTGTTTCCAACGTCACATGTGCCCTCAGTTGTCAACCGAACAAGTACGAGATAATAGAATGTAGGTATCGACAGGTTGGAGAACGGTGAATTTACAAGCCATTTTCTGTTTTACGAATGGTGGACCTACACACAAGACAGTTATCAGGAATGATGGCTTACCTCTGCCATCCTGGATGCGGATCGTTGAACGTAGTTTGGCTTGGTCGAGATGAAACTGGCGGACCAAAGGGATCAATCAATGGTTGGAGCGTTTATAATACCTGCATAATTTCTCTCTGTCTCAGCCACACTCTTTGTTTGACACACCCCTCTATTCTCCTAGGCCAATGCATACAATATAACATCATCCCTTGCCTACCCCTCGCCCACTCTTTATCAAGGAAGGGCGCCACGCCTACACACCTCTTCGAAATTCCAGCTTCCATAAGAGACCACTTTCTGAACATTTATGCAATGAAATTAGCTTGAACCGCATCTACATATCGTACCTGATCCTCTTGTCTCTCCCACTCTTTGAAGTACTCCGCTTCTCGCATCCTCTGAAGCTCCTCCTGCCAACAAAGTGAAATGTGCTACGTGTCGCTCTTCATTTCATAATTGTTTTTCCGACTGTCAGTATCTAAGGACACTTCTAAGAAAAGATCTCAAGGTGATATATCTTGATATCTCAACATTTATCCCAATAGGATAACAAATTTGCTGAGATGTTTATCTTACATCTCACAACAACCTACCAACATAGCATTAGATCCACCATCGCACATACATTTTAATTGATGAAAAAAGCTGGAGTGAGAGGTAACAAACTAAGTAGAAC
>JAODAG010311521.1:1678-12217 GCA_027574785.1 Orphnurgus asper | reverse complement strand
TTCTATTCCTAGGCTACACTACTCATTCTATTCCTAGGCTACACTACTCATTCTATTCCTAGGCTACACTACTCATTCTATTCCTAGGCTACACTACTCATTTGATTTGGACATGTGTGTTTTGTACATATATTGTACCGGTATCTCACCAGCCCTAGGTTATATTATTGATAGTATTACTACTATAGTACTAGTACTAGTAGTAGTACTAGGCCTAACCTGTGGCTGATACCAGGGTGTATAGCACCTGCTAGTATAGCCCGTACTACTAGTACTGTAGTAGTACTACTAGTTACTACTAGTTAGTAGTAGCACTAGTATTAACTGTTAAGTACTACAGTAAACCTAAGTATTTAGTAACACTAAACAGTAAACATGCTAATTGTTATTGTAAGAACTAGTACTAGTACTAGTAGTACTAGTACATCACCAACAAGAGGCCTACACCTGTAACTTTGTTAAGCGTAACTAAGTTAGGCTAGCGTTCCACATCTAGGCTAAAGTAAATACCTAACGATTATGTACTAACTGGCCATCATATACTCGCTGAACTACTGGTGGTAGTAGTAGTAGTAGTACTAGTACTACTAGCTCTAATTTAAGTTAGAATAGTTTTTATTACATTACAATACTAATAATAATATACTACTAGTAGCAGTACTAATAGTAATACTAGTTACTAAGCTATTTTAACCAAAGAAATTTAAACTTACCAAATTGCTGACTGTGTATATTTGTTATTCAAAATGAATTTCTAGTCAGCTTGGTAATTATTACCGCTGCTACAAATATGTCACACAAGAAGACGCGAGTTCGGTAACGTGACACACTGCAACGGGAACAGTATAACCAACGGGGCCCTAAGGGACACTAACCGCCTCCGAAGGTCCCAGCCGGGAGCAACTGCCAGCGAAGATGGTCCGGGCCGCCTGTGAGTCTCGTTAACTCTTTCCAACTTAATCTCCTTCAATTTTTTTTCACTGAAAGCCCAGTCGGACGACCGAAATCCAGAAATGGAAGGTTAACTACTTAGTATAATATAATAACACAACCACAGTTGTATTTCCAACGCCGTTTGTTACCTCTGTCTAAATATAATGTGATACAAGCGAATAGTACCGCCGTGGTAGTAACTAGTAGAACTTAATCTTAGTATACAAGTCTACACTAAGTAATATGAACTAAGCAAGACCGTAAAGTTGAGATCTAACCTTGCAGTGTGACACTGGAAAGCAGTACTACTACTACTACTAGTACTAGGTAGGGTACAACACGACAAACACACGCTAAGTTGTACTTACTCGACCGTGATGAGTAAACCCAGAGCTAGTTATAACCTCCTCCCCCGCTCGGAATTGAAAATGTACTCGGATTGTCCTTCTTACAGTAACTAGTATCGCGGCCTTCCGTGACGCGTAGGTCGATTACCTTTTACACACAAAATGCACTCGGAGCCTTTTCGGTTGCGTCTACCACACACACACACATATACACACACACACACACACACACACACACACACACACACACACACACACATATATATATACACACACACACACACACACATATATACACACACACACACACACATATATATATATATATACATACACATACACACACACACACACACATATACATACACACATATACACACATATACACACATACACACGTTAGTCGTAGCCTAACGCATTTGTTTGGGTCAACCGTTTTGGTTTAATAAAAATTCTCGTCGATAAACGCCCCCCCCCCCCTTTGTTCTAACAAATTTAATGATTAATAATTACCGCATTAGCAGTCAGAAGCTATGAAATTTTAGGCTAGCTTTCCCTTACTTGAATAATAATAATAATAATAATAATATTTTAATTAAAAATAATTCCCGGCCGTTCTGTGGGTGGTTTTAGGGGTCGCCCAAAATAACAGCCTAAAACTTTTAGTAATATGATGGCAGCAGAGTAGTTAATCATAAAAGTTGGAAATACATTTTTTGGGGTTTTACCCCTCTCTTCATGATCTACGAATGTTGGAGAAGTTGGGGGAGGTTACCGATAACAACATTCGTGGCTCGCGTTTTCAAGATATATCGGTGCCCTTTTATCTTGATACAAAGGTATAAATTTTAGGGAATTAGTTTCTTATCACTATGTGTTCAGCGAGGCCTGCAAGAACAGCTGAGGTGCTGAAGGATTTTGGTTCTAAATTCCAATCACAGGCCGTTGTTTAACGAACATAATTATGCGCGTAGGATTTCAATGGTCGGGCAGAAAAGATCGAATGTGATTGTGAATACGGACAGAACGGATCGAGCCCTTTAACCGACTTTTGAGGTTTCGTTCAGAATTGGAGACATGCCTCAACCACCCCCTTTCCCCCGTATTCCTATGTCGTATACCCTCTGAACTGAAATGGTACGCAATTTTTAGCACAATTTTATAGCCAGCTCATGCAACGTGCGCAAACCCCCTTTTTTTTTACTCCGTTCAGTGCAATCCCCCTGCGAATAGCAGCTTTGCTATGATGGCCATGGGCGTCCGCAGGGGAAATTGGATAACCTCCCCCCCTCCCTAGATTTTAGACGACGCGTGAAGTACAATTAGTTATCGAAGGGTGGTTTTTAAGAAAACCCTCAAGAACCTGGGATCTAAACCAAACAAACGGCAGCATATGCCACGGCTTCAAAGGGGTGATGATACTTCACACAGCATGCGCGCCCTCACTGACTGCTATAACTACTGCTATAAGTAGTATACTTATATTAATTGTATGATAATTGAACCGTATATAATGTATACCTTGAAACCCCATATGATAGTATGCTCCATATGATATGCATGAGGGCTAAACATATCCTTAACTGTTTCTACAGGAAACCATCACAATGTAATGACTATTATGCTTCAAACATTAGCGCCATATTGCATCGAGAGACCCTATTAATATCACTGGTCTTCAAAGGGGGGAGGGGGAATGTGACCAGTAGCGGATCCAGGAGTGAAACAATGCCATGCATTCTTGAACATAGATTGAAAAACATAGCACAATTTTTGTATTTAAGCACCCTTAATTACGGTACTATACAGAATTCTTATTGGGGAGCCTGGGGAACTCTCCTTAGACTCCTCCACCCCCGGGACACAGCTCAGTGCTCGCTGATGATTTAGCTCCCCCTGTGTAATCGCTCTGGATCCGCGAGTGAGGAGGACACCTCGAATAGGGCGTGATTCGTAACATTTAGCCGCCATAAAAGCAAAAAAAAACCCATCTACCCCCTCCCCTCTCTCTCTCTCTATCTCCCTCTCTCTGACCGAAATCCCGCCATCACTTACTCCAGACTTCAACCACGGGCTTCGCAAACGTTATTATCGTTATTATCTTGATGTTTTATCAAAGTTTAAATATATGCGAAAGATTTATATTGTAATTTTCAAGAGCTTATGTCTATAAGATTGTTGATTCTGAGAACGAGCCTAAAATATAATCACATATAACACGGTAATAGTCGACATGCACGCGGTTCAAAAGTTTATAATGCGTGTCTGCCGCCATTTTGTTTTAAACTTTGACATGAACTTCAGCTTCAGCATGCTCAGCACCGGGTCTAACATGCTCATGGGCCCTTGAAGCGGGCCCAGACCCTTGCTCGCTGGCCGCCCGCTTCTATTTTGGTATTGGTATCCGGCACTCATAACATGACATATTTGTGACTGTTTAGATTCAAAGTGATGATAAGAGTTCTAAGGTGAGATTTTCAGAATTATGGTAAACTGTATATCATTAATGTTATCCTCATCAATATTCGGTGGAGTCATACCCTCCGTAGAACACTTCCGGGAAACATTTTAGCTCTGAGTCACTCAGGCTACTATAACGTCATTGAAGCGGTTGATACAACAGTATACCTAATGTTAAGCAGGGGGCGTAGCAGGAGAGCCGAATCAGGTCAAATAGCCAGGAAACCGAGCTGTTAAATATAGCGTCGTCGATTTCCCCGTAAACGTCTGTTTTCTGGTATTTTTGGTTTACCTCTTTTTCCTGTTTTTTTTTTCATCAGAGAAGGGCTCCATTTTCTCCCATCGATCCTCTCCCTTCTCTTGGGCTAAATCACTATTATCACTCTGAAGAGAGTGAACACATATTGCAGTCTCAAGGAATAGTACACTCGATGGATTTGTTTCCACATTTTACGTGGCACTACACCGCCGCCCAACGGTCTTTGGCCTTCGAAGTAGGAATGGAGCTGAGAAGAGTGGGTCAGTTGGCTTTTGAAGCCGTGGTAATATGCAGCCGTTATTTGGTTATTTCTTCGGAAAGTTTTCTTAACCAAACAAAAAAACACCATTTTATGCGCGTTATAAACATTCTAGCAACGTTTGTCAGAGATAATGCGCGCGTCCTCGAAACCGTCCGATTCAAAAGTCCGACGGGACGCTTTCAGTTTCCCGGAGAGCGACCCTGCCAAACACCAGGGCTATAGCGGCATATTCTCGCCAGGAGTAAAAGGGTCGAACATAATATTCTGCGGCAAATCCGCCAGTTTTTGGCTTCATTGGATGGCGTCTGCGCGCATTTCGGTCTTGGCTTAAATCTTTTAAAAAAAAAAGTATAATAATTATGTGACTTTCGATTGGTTCAAAGAACTTTGCTCATGACTTAGGCCTACGATTAAATGGTCAGGACTAATAGAGGCTGTCCATGCGGGGTAAGTCTCCCCTTCCCCCTCCCCCCCATCCCCTGATATCTGGAAATTATCCCAACAAAGTTTACCCGGTCGAAATCTACGAACAAAGCTTAATTTCAAAATCATGGGCTGGGATTATTTCGCCAATGTTGATAATACTCATTCGTAACAGTCGTGGTACCCTATGTTAAACTAAGAAAACGATCTGTAATCGCCGCGAGAGACTTTCGCCGCGGTTCCTTCTCACATTTTCAAGCCTTCAGGCCAAAACTATTAAACCAAGTTGAAACCGTCCAGCTGTGATGGGTCGTTGGTTCAGCCTCACCATCCATTGCAGGGCCATTGAACTCAATCAAACGCTCATTAGACTTACCACACCGGCTTAAAACCTCTGAAGACGGGGCTGGTGGTGGCTCTTGGTTCGCTTCGATCGGCAGGCTTTTCATTTTACATTTTGCCACCCTGCCACCCACAAAAAGCTCTCGAAAACGATAAAAGAGCCTATTTTTTGGGCTTTGAGGGGGGAAGGGGGGGGGTGGAATCTGGGTGCATTGTACTTTTCGGTAGGAAAATCGACGCAAAGAGCATCTGTAGAGAAAGCCTGGTTATAAGTCGACGAGAAAGCTGAGAGGATTAACGTCACTTCCGCGTAATTAAAACCACACTTTAAAAATACTCTTAATTGACCGGAAAGCGAGTTTTATCTTACCCAGGGAAACTGAGAGCCGCCCGCATGTTCAAGTGTAGGTCTCACAATAAAAATAGATTGTGATTACATTTGGGTTCAGTTATATATATGCGCGTAACCATAATGATGCGAAACCACGAAACCCTTTTAACATTATCACTACGGCGGACGAAAGTAATGCGGGCCTAGCCACTTAGGCAACTCACAACAAGAGGCTAATTAAGTTTAGAGGAGTAGACGGGACTGTTTGGCGGTGCAGTGACTTGATGGTGCGGTGTTAGACTCGGTAAATTAAGGTCTGTCTAGCTAGCTTGGTGATTGTAAGGGGAATGTACTTGAAATAAAATTTAAAAAAAACAACCCAGAATTAGCAAATAACATCCTGGAATAAGAGAAATGGATGTTACCGTCGGTAAAAAAAAATTAGTTTAAAGTTAGGACCAAACGTATGTCACAGAGCCGCTTAACCTTAGCTTTGTTGACTCGTGTTATGTTTCCACCTCGAAGGGTGCTTCAGCTGGTCATGTGTAAAGACAATTGTACGGATAAGATGAGTCTCCAGAAGATGTAGGTATCTGCCGAGATGAGGTATGGAAATATGGAACGTTGAGAGCTGCAGGGACGGATATCTAGAAGTGGTTGTGGAACAGGGCTTGGAGGGCGCTGACTGCATGGCTGCTGAAATAGTTAGTCTATAGGTAGTCTGGTTCGCTGGTTTCGATGAGTTACGCATGTTTCATGGAAGTGAACAGTAGAGAACCAACCATAGCTCCATTATCCAGACCAGAGAGGAAGACTCCACGCCCCGACGACGGCTCGAATTCACAGAGCTGGCCAGAACTTAAGATTAATTGCAATGCTCTGGTTACTCACGGCAGCGAAGGATATTTCTGATATCAGATTCATCCATGATATCATATACTACCACACACATCCTTCCACTGTCTCGTTATATATTTTTCGATGTAATTTGGAATAGCGGTGTGACGAGATGCATATGACGTTACGTTAACACAAACTGTATATCCTCTCGACATGAATAGAACATTAACGATTCATTAAAGGTAGACAACTATGAAGGGGGTTAAGGTCTGAAAAAATGATTCAAACAGGTAATAGGCCTATTGCTTACGTCAACGAATGCCTTTCCATGGTTCTGGGTGCATGACAAAATTGAAAAGTTTTGGAATTCGTTTCCATGGCAATAACTTTGTTTTATCACTCTCGGCGATAGTTTGCAGAAATAATGTTTTATTCAAAGCTGAGATGATTCTAAAATATATAGGAACGTTTAACAATCAGGTGTGCTTTCCATATATGCCTAATCTTGTCAGTAACTCAGTGACAATATATATAGCCTACAGAAGTAGGGATCCCATCTCTCTGGCCACGAGTCCAGTCTCTTAAATCAGATTAGCAAATTCTTTGGAGATTGGCCGAGTTGTCTCTTAGACAATTATAATACATGAATGGAGTAGTATGTAGTTGAGTTACTTACATAGATCTAAGGAAGGAGAACTGGTAAGTCGTGCATGTCAATGGAGGTAAATTAAGGGGAGGGGACAGGACTGGTAATCCGTACATACAAATAAGCCAATTTGGGACTAGTCTTCAGATGGACTGTACACAATTTATTAAAAATAATATTTTATATGTTGGCCCATTTGTCATTGTGTGGTTAGGAGCCTGGGAGTAAAATTAAGGAAATGTGGAAAAAAAAAAAATGTGGTTCGATCAAAGGACAACCTGTAGTGGAAACCGCATCATGTGTGAGTGGTTTAGTAAGAGGGCCCATTCCCATGTGTTTTTATAAATAAATTTATTTAATAAATGATAAAAAAAAATTGTAATTTTTGAAAAATAAATTAACATGACCACTTAGATGCAAAATGGTGTCATGCCTGGATTCTCAATAGCCATTAAAATTAATGTTTCCAATAGAGAAATTAGGCATGAATGTCATGAATAGCATGTTCGCATTGGTAACAATATAAAACCGTCTGATACGAACTGACCGTCAGTGGAAGCACCCAGGGATGGTGTTGATTCTAATATGATACCTTTGTTGGAGCTCGCATTAAAAGTTAACAGATATAGGAGGGGGGAAAGGATTTATGTGTTACTTTCCCTCACTTCCATCAGGTGGGGGTTGGGAGGGTCATTTCCTCAGACTCCTCCCTCGCTCGACATCCACATGCCATGGCTACAGCTCTCTGGCTGGCTGGGGGGACGTCAGTGCCAGCCAGTGGCCGCGGTGTGAATTTTGTAGTGGGCAGAGGGGAATGTTTATTGACATTAAAGTAACAGTCCATACATAGCACGGAGAGGGCAGAGAACTTACATCACGAGGAGCGACGCCCGAGTAGGTTTACTTTCAGATGGAAGAGAAATCTATACCTACTACTCTCTAGGATTGATTTGGTGGGCAACAAACGCATGGGTTTCTTACACATTTAATCACAATTTTATCAGACTACTACATTCACGTTGGTCAGGGGGCAGATACAGGACGTTGAAAAAAGGGGTGAATTCACCCCTCTACACCCACCCCCTCCCCTTGAAGCCACACCTGTTGAGTAATTTTATAAAAACATTATTGGGACAAATGAACGAATCAGAAGACACACATGAGCGTGCAATAAAAACACAAAACTCTAAAGGGAGAAATTGAACAGAAGTTGTTTATGTTTCATTCTGAGAATATATTTACAAGCGGTTTCGAACTACACCCATGGAATGACAACAGCTCCATTTAATATCCCTTATCCCTAATATTCCTTCTGACATGATTCTGAATGATATGATAAAGAAAGTACCCCTTCATCACCCCCCCCCCATCTCAATGTAAAAGAAAAAAGAGGCAAATCTATCCTAAGAAGATATTAAAGTAATATACAGAATGGTACAAAACCCGAAATAGAAAACAAAATATGTTACATGCAACCATCGCCCTTTCATTTCCAAAATGTGAAACCTGGCAATACGAACCACCGGTAAATTTGCGTTCCCCCCACCCACTCACCAACAAGAATGCCTTACCGGAAAAGTTTGTCGCTTTGAGCAAGCTACACTTTGGGTCCCCACACAGGTTTTTAAGGACATCAATGTTTTACAATCCTGCTCAATTTGATGGTTAAAAGTAGTAAAAATGCAGCAATCTGTTCTCTAACGAAAAAACAATGCTCTGTAACCTTCAAACACACACTCGATCCCATACACAGGATATTGTTTTATCTGTCTAACATCGACTCTTTCCTTCCACACATCTTTATAAAGTAACGGCGCCAAGTATCATGTAGACCTCCGTCCAGCTCATTTATATACAAGTTTCATGTCATTCCCAGAGAAGCGAGCGAGTATAACATTAGCATCTAATTTGTAAGTTTTAGGGACAGGAAAAATCCCCCAAACAACAAGTACAAGTTCAAGATGTATCCATTTGTTCAGCACCGTCCAATCTTTGTTCGGCAGCATCCAAACTTTGTTCAGCACTCTTCTCCTCTACCGGGGGCAATGGAGGAAGACCCACGATTTCCTCCTTCTTTTCCTCCGAAACTGTGAAGAACAAAAAAACAGTCGGTCAAGTTCATCTCCTCGGACCAATGATAAAGGGTGGCATCATGCTATGCTTTAGTCAGGGCCCATAAACATTTGTTCTAATTAAGGACCTTCTCCGTATTTTCAGAGAAAATTGTTTCGGGCTTTGAACCTTTCATCAGCTAGGTCCACAGTAATTATCCTTGAGACCAACGGAGATTGCATCATCTTCTCAAAGGCTGTCTTTTGATAAATTTTGATAAATTGAACCACTTTTCTCATCCTAGAAAAAAGGATTAATGAAATCTCATGCACGGTTTATCCGGGTCATGCCCCTTAAATCCCTTGGTAATTTTTACTTCCATTGGCTTCACCTCACCCCACACTTTTTATCTGCCCCCTCCCTAAACATTCAAGGTTCTTCGAGGGTTTTTAAAATGATCGTAAATTTAGGGAGCCGCGGGCAACTGACCGTTAACATCTGATGATTGTTTCTCTTCCGTTGGAGGAGGAGTTGTAGGAGGAGGAGGCAGAGCAGTAGGAGGAGGCTGCTCCTCTCCTACATCCCGTTCTTTCTCCCCGTCCTTCCCCCCGTCCTCCAAGCCTATCTCTGCTGGCGTCGTGTCTTCAGTCTTTTCTGCAAAACCAAATTATGAACATAAACGGTTCAACGAGTCAGAGAAGGCTTTACATTATAAAAACTGTCAAAACATTAATATAGACGGCGGTGGGTGTGAGAAAGGTTCGTTATCAGTATTGTAGTCTCATTCCATGAAAACTATCCTTTCTAAGTAGACCCACCTACCATCCAATAATGCATTGTCTCTCATTCCATGAAAACTATCCATTCTAGTAGACCCACGTACCATCCAATAAATGCATGGTCTATTTACTAAAATCTACTCTTAAAATGTCCATCAATCAATGTGGTTAACCCAACTTATTGCTAAAAGATCTAAACATATCAACTCTGTCCTCCTTTGTAATGTATCATCATCGCAGCAACAACCCCTCCTCCCCCATTCTCAACCTCACCCATTGATGTCCTTACAGGGTTTATCAAACCTTTGATTCAACCATGCCACCCTTCCATTTCATTTCACCCCAGTAATTGTCACCGTTACCAACATTAATCCCCCTTACCAACGTTCCCTCCCTGACCATACCTGAAGGCTCTGCAGCAGTTTCTTCATCTTCTCCAGTGTCCATTTTTGATTCTCCTGGAGTATCCTCTGTCTTCTCCCCTTCACCTTCCCCTTCCTCCGTGGCTGCTGTTTTGGCTTTTTCTTCTTCTTCCTCAGGAAGTTGACTACTTGCATCTGGTGGTGCTGGTTGTTGCTCTATCAAGAGAGATGTACTTTTTTTTAGTAACAACATTTACGATTAGAATGATTGTGTAACTAACGTAAAGATGTTGTCGATTGAAATGTCAGAGTATGAATGAATGTATAGCTAACGTAACGATGGTGTCGATTGAAATATCTGAGAATGAATGTATATATATCTAATGTAAAGATGGTGTCGATTGAAATGTCAGAGAATGAATGAACGTACAGCTAAGGTTAAGATGGTGTCAATTGCAATGACAGAGAATGAATGAATGTATATCTAATGTAAAGATGGTGTC
>JAODAG010311188.1:0-12435 GCA_027574785.1 Orphnurgus asper | reverse complement strand
TTTTCTGAATGCTGCAGTATCTGCTGTCCGGTCTGTGCATCTCAATACCATCACCTTACTGTTTTAATTGCTCCATCGATACCCATGGGAAGAAAAATCCCCTGAATGTGTGGGGCATGAGGGGGGGGGGGGAGTTGGTTTTCTTCTGGATTCAAAGCGATGGTGCCAAGAAGAGGTTTTAATTGCCCCAATTTAGGTTTTCCTCTTCCTGGCTATCCAGATAAATTGGGTACGTGGGCATTCCAAAGAGATTATTCTGTGGGTATCCATTCCTCCAATGAAAGATTATTTATTGACACCCTGTTTGTTTTTTAAGATTGCAGCCTGGTATTAGGAGCAAACGACGACTCTCTGCTTCTCTTTCTTTGGTACTGCTTTCAATTGGTAATTACCTTACTTAACCTTATAATTTTAATTATATTATTATTATTATTGTTACAATTATTATAGAATAATTTAGTCACGTTTATGATGCATTGGAAAGCTTTCAGAATGTTGTATATATTGGGAATTTCTTCTCACAACGAGTTGTGGAGGAGCTGCATGCACGAGTCATTTGTATCATCAATAATCCCTTTGAAGAATGCTCTTAATAGGCAATTTATCCATGGTGGTCGACTATCAGGTTAGGTTTGGGTTGTTGGGATTTGTTTGTATCCTTGAGTTAATAAAGCAAGCATGCAAATGAGAAAGATTTAATAATGGCCATGACCAAGGTTTGAAGAATTAATTCCAGCAATCACAAGGAGTCGTTTTATTAATGGGACTATTATGGGACTATAGAAATCGTTTATACAGAGAATGCTTTACTTTGCACCACTCGGGGAGAAATAAGTTTTATTTTTACTTAACTGTCCTGGAATTAGAAACCGTCCAATTAGTTTGTTTGTTGGAACTTTGGTTAAACAAAAATATTGGGGATTCAAATAGATGAAGGCGCTTAGACTTAGAGATTGAAACTTTTCTGTATTGACAAATTTGTACTACATTCTTGCCTCATCCGATGTACTGTCTGGAAATCAAATCTGCAGTGCTGGCTTGAATGTTTTGTACAGTCTCGCAGATTCCTTGACATATCGATATCATATCCCATGTCAAGCTTGCAGGCTGTAAGAAGCCATTTCAGCAGGCCGGTTGGATCATATTGGAATTCAATTTACCGTCCTGTTAAAGTCTATCTCTGGCCAAACGACAGCCGGTTTTATGAAGTCATCTCCAATTACAGACAATTACAGGCACAATTGAATTCCTTTTTTTATATCATTGAACTTGCTTTGTCCTGCCAGTGCAGGCTGGTTTATACCAAGTAGGCCTATAGCCAAGCAGCTGCCAGCTAGCTGAGTCACCCACCAATGGGTTTAACTATTATTACGAGTACGTACACCCTCGCTCAGCTGGAGTCCATTGCAGGTCGACATTATTTTGTACACAACCATCGGATTCGATGGATACAAAATGGAGACCGCTTTTGTCTATGTAAAACCGTGTAGTGGTACCCTGCACTGGAGATTCAGCGTTATACAAATCGATGGTACGAAGTGGAAACGCAGACTGTCGAAGTCGCCACCATGTGGCCATGGGCACATCCTTGAAACGTACGACCCCTCTAACACGCACTGTGAGCTTTCGGCTGTAATGTAATTCTTGTAACTGGGTAAGCTAATTTGTGATTTGTCAGTGCTTAAGTGGGGTGGGGGGGGGGATATCATATGCTGGTGATTCTAGCAGGTTATTAAATCTGTCATATAAGCAGGCTCAAGGGGAAATAAAAAGGATCGAGGGCTACATTTTCCTTTTTAAAAAGGGTTCCGAATGTGAGGAAAGGGCGGAGGCTGCAGGTTTCTACATAATTTAATTCTCCCTCCCGTACATTATAGAGGATCATGATGGAACCCAAAACATATGGATGGCAACATTTTTTTCCTAGGTGACCATTTTTATCCTTTGTAGCATATTTAGAGGCTATAGTTTCACTTAGAAGATTCAACAGTCATAAGTTGCATAACTGAGCTAAACATAGTATAATAGGAACGCTGGCCTATGATTAAATTTTATGATACAACGAGCCAATAATACCGTGAACTTATATATTTTTCTTAACCCTAACCTTTAAACCTAATGCCACCCCCACCACTAAAAGTATATTTTTTTATTCCCCTAACCCATTGACTATCCAAGTGAACGAATATTCAATATATAAGTGGCAGATGTATTTTGATAAAACAATTTCTTGCTTTTTATAGTCCAGTAATAGTACTGAGGAGTACTGTGTTGTGTATCACAGGCAAGCTAGTATTCCTAGTAAGTGATATTGTGTGTATATCAGGTGCAGATTATTAGATAATCTCAACTTCATTCATTTCAGCATGCATTGACCTCTCCCAAGCAGTTCATGTACTTGTTGATTGAAAACTAGAACAACCCAGAATGGGAACAAATGATCACTCTGGTTGATTTGAGCTGATTGAGGGTATGAGTACCTCATGTGAAACATAAAGATACACACAAATCCACCTCCATCCCAATCCTGCAATGTCCCTTTGGGTGCGAGGATATACTCCCTGATTATATATTCAAATATCGCTCTCCGCATTTATTATTATTATTATTATTATTATTAACTAGAGTCAACACAGTTATAACCTCTCCACCTCGATGATATCAACCGCCAAATGCATATGGTACAAAGGTTGGCTTGTTACCGGCTTGCGTTTAATACGCGACCGGCAGCACCCAGGACGTGAACACAGTGTTTGTCGTCAGGGACTCGCGGACAAACAACTTTGCAACATCTGGTAGCAACTTTCTGGCTTTCTGTATAGCTGCCCAGCTGCCAGGCATTAGCATATTTTGTAAGGTTCCGTAAGGTTTGCATTAAAAAGCAGCTGTTCATGCTTAAATCCTGGCTGGAATTAGCCCAACTCTGTAGTTTAACTAGATAGCTTTGATCTCATAGCATTTAATGCTTGTATGCGGAGTTTGGGTCTATGCGTGCGAGTACAGGCGATGCATATATACACACACGTGTATCGATTAATGTGGTCACAGCTCCAGGCACGCCACAGTTTTTATTGTAAACTTGTCTCAGGAGGAAATTGGTAAAATATTATGCAACCGGTGGGTGGCGGGGAGGCACAATGTGCAGTTGCCTCACGTTTTTGCCGATTTTCAACTTCAGAAAATCGGTCTAGCTCGAAACCAGCATGATCCTCAGTATGGTTTGTCTGAACTGCGGGAAGTTGCGCCTTGCAGGTGAAGCATATTATAGTCTGATAGAACATGTGGAGAGTCTGATAGAGTATACAATTTTGATCTGCTAGTGTAACAGACACGCCATGAATGTTTTTGATTGCCTTAGATGGGGGAAAATGGTAAATTTTTTATACTACCGGTGGGCGGTAAGATGCACAAGTGCGGTTGCTCACTTATTTACCGATTTTCGACGGAAATCGGTCAAGCCTGAATAGAGTGTTAGATAAAATCCAGCGATATGTTTATTAAAATTGATAGCAATAGGATGCTTCTAAGAACAAGCTACAATATGTTGTTATTTTCACATGCGGTGTCATTGAAAAACGATTGTTCTGGAATTTTTTTACTTTTTATTCTTTTAAATTTCCACCTCAATCATTCTGTGGTTATACTGTAGAACAATATGATCTCTGAACCGAATAGATAGGATCATGAGCATATGTTGAAGTCGGACTTGGCCGAACACCTGTACACGCATGGGAACGGGAACCCCCTTCCCCCTCTGCCTAGCCTCAGACGTTACTAAATTTTAATATGGTTTGAACTATTCCCCAAACTTGTTGTGGTGACGACGATGTACACGTACAGTACCAGGAGCGGTTCCTCTGACTTCAAAAAAGGTTCGTTGGGGGGATTCCAACCGAGAATGAACCTTTCACAGAAACGGGGCGCACTTCAACAAATACGTGGCAATAATACCATTTTAATAAGGAAAGCAAATTGATCAAAGTTATCTGCCTAAAAAGTGAGGATGGGTAATATATGTTCCCCTCTTTCCCCCATTGGATCTGTGCCTTCATGTTGAAATCAAAAAGAAACAGGGTGAGGGCATGGAGGAGCATGCCTTCCCCCCCCCCCCAATTTTTTTTATTTTTTATTACTCTACTTTGATGTGACTTAAAGTGGCACGATTCCCAATTTGGCTGATGTGCATCATAACCTTCAGTGCTTTTTCTGAAAAAGTGAGAGTGATTCTTGATTGGTTTTCACCCTCCCCCCCCCTCCCGGCCTCTCCACTGTGAAACTTAATCGCGAAATACTATGATATAGTGTTTCACGATTAAGGTTATATTATAAGGTGAAGGCAGGCGGATGCTGATGGACTGATACTAATAAAGATATTAATAAAGCCTGATGCTAATAAAGATACTAATCAAGATACTAATCCAGATATTAATAAAAATACAAATATAGATACTAATAAAAATACAAATATAGATACTAATAAAGGTATAAAGAGCACATCTCACTCATATATAAAAGCTGCTGCTGACATATTTCTGACTTTTTAGTGGGGCATCAGATTAAAATAGCAATATTGTTACCTCAATTCATGAATCAGCCTGAGGTTAATATTTCTCCACATGGTCATTATCCACAGGGACAAAGACTAACAGCAATTGTGCAGCCAAAAGTGTCTGGGAATACAGTTCTTACCATGTGTACCAAAATTTTACCCTGTGTACCAAAAACTTGCACCAAAAACTTGCAGTTGCAATTATTAGGATTACCTTCATCGATGTTTCTCTGAAAGGAATTATATAAGCCTACATATATATATATATACATATATCTATATATAGTAGTTTTGAAAATGAGGTTATATGTCCATTAAATAGGTTCATCTTCTGAGGGATTTTATTTTTTCATTTGTTAGTCTATTATTAATTTATCTGACCGACAGCTAGGAGCCAAATGAAACTAATTGTAATTGACGAGGCCGAGTCTTTTGTTCTGATCGATGGACATTTATTTATTGATTACCAGTTTTCTTTCTAGCTGTTAACGAGGTAAAGATGCATCACATCATAATGGAGTAAGCATGGAGACTCGGAGATGATAAGAAAATAGTTTAGGTCGTTGTTATAATATTTTAGGGACATTTATGAACTTAATTATGAAGAGCGATACGAATCATGCATGGGTCGAACTTTTGCCTGAATCTATGCAATCAGGCAAAGCCATCGCCATTCTTGAATGTCTGCAGCTAGGGCCGTTTCCATGTTTAATCCTCTTTAGCGTCCAGCAGAGATTTGGTAGCAACCCCCTAACCCCCCTTCTCCTACCCCTTCAACCCCCTCCATTTATGACCGTGCTAAAGTAAAGATTTATTCCTTTTAAAAGTTTTGTTAATGTGTAGGGGGTGGTGTACGGGGGAGGGGAGGAAGCACAAAACAAAAGAATAAAGCTAACATCTTTTTAAAACCAGGACCTTAACCTTAACGTAACCTGTCAAAGCACAATTTATAGTGGCTGTACTCGGAAGCAGAAGTCGATGAGTAAACATCGCCCTTAAGGTATCTGGCAACTAACCGATCATCTGGCAATGACATGCGACAAAATGTAGAAAACCTTAATATAATTATTACTGGTGGCAGGCAACACTGAGTTAATACTAAGGAACTTGTAATTAATTAACTAATTGAGCAAATACAATTGAATGTCTTGTCAATCCCATTCTTTTGGGCATAGAATTTACAGGTTCGGAAACAATACTTCAAAAGGAAAAGGGGGCATGTTGTAACCCCTTCTAAATAGCTTCAGTTGACCCTGGTTTGCACAAAATTAAAACCTTAAATTACCTGATCCTTTCTCAAAGGTGTCAATGTGGAAACTTTAGGTTCTGTAAGGCTTAATGTTGCTTGCAACTCAGTTTGAACAAAAGGGACAATAGACCCACCTCCTTCAAGACAGACTGGGTGGGATATACTGTTTATACAGTTACCATGCCAACTGAAAATAACCAGCTATGGTTTTTGGAGGATGCTTTGTTGGATGATACTCTTAAGCTTAAAATTAGGAAGTAGGAAGTCATCCAGTGTTAAATTGCAGATTGAACAGTGTTAATTGTGTTTGAACACCGTGTTTACAATAGCCATTGTGGTAATCCAGGAAATACACAAGATAATGCTTTTCCTTCTTGCTTTGTGAATCAGTGATACAATTGTTCCCTGGAGAATGAGTCACAGATAAGGAACACATGTGTCTTTTTTTGTTTGGAGGAGCAATTCCTCTTGCCATCAAGTGATGAATCCGGACTCACCTGATATTACTTGGGCCTGATCATTGAGTTTGTGCCACGCAACAATTTAAAACAACGCCCGCTATATTTGGAATTCTGAAGAATGCATTTTTCACATCATACCACCAAACTGGGTCCCCACATGCACTATTGGGGGCTGGGGGAAATCTTTACAAACTCAACTAATACTCCTTTAAATTATTCTTGTAAAGCCATTTTTAATTAACTCCATATTGGGTGAAACAAAAATTAATCCTTGAGAGCAAAGGATATAATAGTCTGGTTACAAATCTCTATGCTGTAGGCTATCGTACATGTAAGTATACCGGTACATTAGTTTTGAATGTATAGGCTATACCATGAAAGATTGCTATAGTGTGGAAATTACCCAAAATGCCTACTGCGTATACACTGTAGATATTCCCTTTTCCTTTCTTAATTATCATTGCCGTATGTATTTATGGATAATTTTCTCCTTTAAAAGCATTTGTCAGAGTTTGAACAACCCCTCAACCAAACCTGCCAAAACTTAGTGGAACCTTTATAACCGAAACTGCTGACCCAATAGCTGAAACCAGTGACCCTTAGCTGCGGAACGTGCTGAACCTTAACCTTACAGTAGCTGGGTTTGTTGGTTACAATAGTACAATTTAGTTGATATGGGATATATCTATATCCTGGACTAAAAGAACTAAGACTCTGGAGTAATATGGATTGTTGGTAACATAACCCCCTCCCACTCCTTGTTACAGGGTAGGGAGCTTCTGTGGAGGTCGCAGCTCCCTGGTGGTTGGTTAAGTAAACCCTTATAAAAATTAGATAAACAGGATTTACTTTATTATAAATTTGGTATAAATTAAGCTCCACACCATTTTGACTTGCACCATTTTGACAGAATTTAATGAAATGTGTGACACAGTGGTATTTCTCATCATTTAATAAAAAATAATAATAATAATAATAAAAAATAAAAAAATGATAATAATAAATAAATAAAATAAAAAGTAATAAAGAACAAAGTAATAAAGTAATGAAACCAAACAACAAAATTACATCTGGGAGATTTCTCCATCGCCCAGGAGGATGGAGGAATTGTACAGTTAAAGCTTTGTCCGTAGATTAAAAGACGGACGTTATCCTCTGGACGGATGTGATGTTTTATAGACTGGAGTAAGAAAATCGTAAAATGTTTCTGTAGTGAGAGTAAAAACGCTTCACTTCCATTTAGCCCAAAGTTTGCTAGATGTTTACACAATGTGGTCAGGAATATGATTCATGTTTTGCATCTATAATTTTACGCTGCCCAGGGCTCCTTGTCTGTGGTTCAGTGCCTTCGTTCATGTTCCTTTAACAATAGGCTGTATTCAGAAATAAGTTGGAAGTGAATACCCTCTTGTAAATTTCACAGATCCATCTTGATATTTATTTCCCTGATAGTTAAATTACAAGCCAAACAGACAAGTATGGATGGAGCCAACTGCCTCCAGTATGTCAGTATACAGATTATGACAGGTATTTGAACAAAGGAATAATTGCCTCAACTTGTGCCAAGCTAGTCCCCTCCCCCCCCCCACGTCTACCAATATCCATAACTTGCAGTTTCATACCTATGGCACAGTATGCATGTGAGGATTTCTTTGCTGCTGGAGTTATTTGAGGAGGAATACATGGCATAGTCTGCATTCCTAGGTCAAATTCACAGAGTTCATAACATTTTTGGATATCCACCAGTGAGGCCATCAAACCATTAAAGTCTAAAAACTAAAAGCATAAATCACTTCCTAATATAGCAGTCGGCTTATATCTAGTTACTGTGCAGCTGCACTGCACCTGCCGAACGGGAGATGTAGCCCACATGACTGGTGCTTGGTTTTTGCCTGTTCCATGTGAGCAGACTGGGAAAAGGAAGAATTAGTACCAGTCAAACCTTGCTAGGTTGCAAATGAAATATCATCTCCAGTTTTACAGGGACAACATATGTATTATGGTATGTTGCAGTATCGTAGGATGGATTTATGACACGTTGGAAAGGAGTTTTTATGTTTCAGTAGCCTATGGACAATGTCAATAAATTGTCTATATTGGCCTTCAGTTTATTGAAAAGTTTGCCCTAGTACCTATGGTGTATATCTCTAATACCCTATTACTACTACTAGAACTTAGAAGTACTATTATGTGAAGAAATGACTAATTAGGATGTGTAGGCCTACACTCAGCTTGTAACTTGTAAGGGGGTACTTGTCTTTGCCTAACACAGTAGTCCTAATGTATTTAAATCATAGGTACTTATACACTATAGCCTGTCTCCAGTCCAGAGAGGTTTATTATTAGTACTGGTAGCCTAATATTACAAATACTATAAAAATAATGAACTTTTTTGTGAAGTTTTGTGAAGCGATTACCGAAGTACAACGTACAACAAGTTGATGAATCGCTGATTAATTCCCATACGGAATTTTATGGAAATTAGACCATTGTATTTTTTTCGCAACTAGGGAATGAAATGCCTCCCCTTACGATGTAAATTTTAGAACGGCGATGAATTGGTGACCCGTAAAATTTAAAACGGTTCCGTCTCGCATTTCAATAACCCTGGCTGGAATAATCGAGATAACTATTGTTATAAAACATTTATATACGGCCTGCATGGCGTCGTGCAATGTTCTGGCATGCTTAATATGTAACATTGTATGCAGATTCAAATCAGGGGGGGCTGGCCATGCATGGACCCTATTGTCATTTTTGTTGCAATGCATGCCACTCATGTAACTCAATTCCCCATGGGCCCCAGTGATTTCCTCTTCCCCCCCCCCCTCCCACCAATTGAACCCCCACAACCATGGCATGTAGCACTGAACCATGGTGATATTTCCTGCAGGCTCGCTGACAAGGCAATATTAATTACATTATTACTAGTAGTAGTACTGTATTCGTGAGGATACCTCATTAATTGGTGCTTATGGTGTACTTGATTCAGGCTAGGCTAGTGGTGAACCAGGTCCAACAATGGGATTCTGACGTCTTCATCTCACAGTAAGTTATTGTGCAGTATGTTCTTATTTTAATGAATGCTGGATATAATCAATATCAGCCTTGTGTTTACTACCACTTCAGGTGTTAGTACTTTTAACATTTCAGTTACATGGCAGTTGAACTATTGGAAATTGGGAACTATAGAAAACTGGTTACCTTCAAGGATGGGCCTATAAAATTCAGTAATAATACATAAGCTTCTTGTTTTACATGGGGACTATATCCCCGTGGCTATTGTGAACTAATTAAGTGCCTCGTACTAGTTCTAACTATACCCCCAACTGGAAGAGACCCCAGTGGTGTGTTTCCATAGTTTGAACCACAGAAAAATCACATAAACCTTGATGACCAGAGATCGAGAATGAAGAAATACACAATAAAAAAAAATAAGTTAAATTCCTCACCAAAATCCGATTCGCAGAAGTGCTGTTGCGGATGTTTCGGGAAGCAGGTACAGTCTGCAATAGCTCCCTGGTATATTCCCAGGAGTACTAACAGCCAGGCACAGAGGTACATTCTCCAGAAGTTGTAGAATTCCATCATCCAGGCTGAACTGATCGATTTCAACTCTGAAAGCAAACCCAATAAATCGCGAAGAGGTCTATACTCTTTATCCCGTCGAGCAGTATAACAACGAGTTAACAAAACGACGCGTAACCCAAAATTCAGTTCGAGGGGAAAGTTTGAGGTTCACACTTCGAATAAAAATAAATATTAGTATTCCATGTGTGGTTTCTAGTAAGGCTGGAAGGATTATGAAAACAAAGCGAACGACTCCACCCCCCCACCCTGCTTGAGTTTTTTTTTATTTGCTACGCGTGCCCAACCTTTCCTCCAGATCTCTATTACCACACGTGCCGTATTCTTTTGTGGCTCCACGCGACCCTCCACAGGCATATTATCGCCCGTCCATTGATACTAGTACCAGATCCAGTGGTAGTAAGTTGGCTTTAGACCTTGGGCAGGGGTATACAAAGGCCCTTTATCAGATTGGGCTAAAGGACTTTAGCAAACAATACACAAGAGCAAACAAAAAGTTTTTTATTCCAAAAAAAAAAAAAAAAATGTAAAGCTGCAAAAGAAGGGCACGTGCAAACAAAACCATTGTGTGTCCTCATCAAATTGATTTAATGATCCATGCCTTGGTTGTAAAAGATATTCCACCACAGCACTCCCCCAAGGCTTCATGCTTCGTAGACCTCATGAATATACATATATCTTAATAAGCCAATAGAATTAGTTTTCTCAACCAGTTCAGATCTTTGTGAAATGATAAGGATTGAGGGAATTGGTCTTGGTTTATGATTATTCAGTAGCTTTCAAAGTCCATTCAGGAGTATTTGTTTTGTTGTTTCCTTCCATGTCTGGGATAGATGTTGTAAGTAATAGCTGGCAGCTGGTGTTGAAGAATGCAGTTTTTAATGGTTGTAAAAGTACAAAATGGGGTGGTGGGGGGGGGGTGGGTGTAGGCCTATGACTTAGTCAGCTGCTGCCTACTATGATAAAAGAAAATATCAATTGATCAGAGACACAATAGTTTTCAAGTGTGATAATTGTGGCTGGGAGGGAAGTTACAGGTATAGAGTCAATCTCACCAATGTGGACAAGCCTTCTTTGTTAAATAATACCAGCAGGAGTAAGCAATTAGGGGGGTTTGTCTGGAAATGACTTTTAAGGGGTCTTTTTTCTTTTTTTTTGTGCTGGTCACAAACCACAAAATTAAAGAAGGCTGTGTGTGTGTGTATGTGTGTGTGGTTGCTTTTATAATCAATCAACTTCCTAGTTAGGTAAAGATGATCATCATGGAGATGGAATAGGAAAGGATGGAATTGGAAGGAATATGAAGAGAAAGTGACCTCTGGTAACATCTGCTGCTACAGCAGTCTGGATGTAACAGCTTAGTGATTTTATCAGAGGTACACATTGAGCTGATGAAAACTGCTATTACTGTGGACAAGGATGAACGTTAAATATTTTTGGTGGGGTTGATAAATGTTGAGCTAATACAGACTTTCAAAGTTGAGCAGTCAGTTCGAGCTGTCTTTGGCAGATTTTATTTTTTTAATTTTTCACTGTAGGGAGGTAGGCACGTATAATTCCCTTGGAATAGTAATGTTTTGCTTTCAGTTCCTAGGACTCCAGGATTTCAATAGTAGTCGGAGTCTATTACCCCGACATAAATTACAAATGCTGATTGCAAGAGTCTACATCTTATTATTGTGTTCGACATGTCAAGACTTTCTTCTTCTGCCTGACCCCACTAATCAGACGTACTTCATTCAGAATATAAAAGGAAGATCCAATCCTGCGAGAGGGTTCATAATATTTGCGCTTCTTTGCATATACCCTGAGATTTGGCCTAACCCTGATCCCCCTACTAGGAGCTCAGTCACATTGGGAACGCGATCATGGCAGATGAATCCGAAACCTGGCAAGGGCACGACCACTTTTGTTAGTGTGATCTGCTCGCGTACTCGCGATTAATCGTTGCAAAACTTCAAAAGATTCAGAAATATGCAGAAAAAAATATCGTAAGACCCTCAGAATAGGATGGCAGGAACCCCTCCCCCACCTCCAGCATTCTTTGCCAAATCGGTGTCTTCATCGTTTTATCAACAATGAAAAACGAAACAATGCCAGGTTTAGAACTGAGCTTTGGCCACAATAGTGGCTGAGGATTGGCAGGGATTATAGCCTGCTAAACTATCATAACTCTGGTTTTAGAGCCTAAAAGCAATTTCTTGAAATAGAAATTCCTTTTCAGATTTGAGATTAAAAGAGTGAATGACAGGAAAGAGTTCCATTCTAGAGGCAGAACAAAGAAGGTGTCATTATAGTCTCTTTATTGTAATATATAACAAAGAAGTTAAGTGATTGTCAGGGCTCTAATCTTTTTGCATCCCTTGAAATGTTTGTAACAAAGATTTAATCTACATTCAGTGGTGACAGCTAGAACAATGGGTAATTATATCTATAGTGTGCATAGTTAAGTTTGACTGAAGCCACATTTTAGCAGCATAATCACTGATCCATACAACATAGGCCTATTTGTTTGGTAGGATCTTAAGAAGCATATTCAATTGGAAGCATATAATGGGGTGGGTGTCATGGGGGATGGTGTCATGGAG
>JAODAG010310967.1:0-12437 GCA_027574785.1 Orphnurgus asper | reverse complement strand
TGTATAAACAGATGGTCAGGCCTCATCTGGAGTATGCTGTTCAGGCATGGAATCCATATTTGGCTAAGGATAGGTTTCTTCTTGAGCATGTTCAGAGTAGGGCAACGAAGTTGATCAGTTCTATTAGTTCCCTGTCTTTAAATCACCATCGAGGGGTAATGAGCCGATTTTTGGGGGGTAATGGCACTGCTGTCAACAGAAAACATTTCCTAATTTCAGTTTATTTAAAGGGCACAAAATACGAAGAAGTTGACAATTTTATTCTGAAATTAGGAAATGTTATTTAGCTGAAATTTAATTTGAAATAATCGTCATAAACTTCATACAACATTATAGGGGGTGTTTGAAAGATCATAACTCGATGTGGCACTTTTTGACATATCCTATCATTCACTTTGTTTTGTATAATTTCTTGATCCGCCATAAATAAAAATGAACATATCGAACAGCTACTTACTAATTTCCATTTTTTATGTTAGTCAGTAAAAAATGAAAAATCTTGAATATAAATATACATCAAATATTGCAAAACATTGCATCTGAACACCCTTAATTATACAAAACAAATCCCAAAGGGCGACATCCCCTCCCCATAGACCCCTCTCCCAGGATGGCAAACTCACATTCTCGGCCATGTGGGGTAATGAGCTACGGAGGATAGACCATTTTGGGTAACAGTTCAAAAAAGGTTGGGAAACAATGATCTAGACAATGACTCTCACCATCAATTATCAAATCATCATTGGGTTCCTGTTTTATCCAAGTTGAATCTTCATTTGGAGATTCTTGGTATTCTGTCTCTTCCTGAAAGAGTACTGCATTACCTGTTTAAGAAAAACATATAGGCCTAGTCATCTACTTTGATGGTTAAAATGAAAGCTGTTACTCTCAAGACAAAACTTAATTCCCTACACTAATTTACAATTTTGTAGCTGTAACCAGAATTGAAGGAAGAATGAATGAAAATTGCTATTTATTACTAGCTTTACTCATTAAGTACACCCTTCAACTTCAAGTAATAGCATCAATACAACATTTCCAACAAATTACTGCCATAATTCTTAAAAACTTAACAATCGTACCCGAGGTCATAGTCGTAAGGATTTTTCCAGGTTAGATAGCAGAAGGTTCACAGAGAGTGGTAGATGAGTGGAAAGATTTGCCCGAGTCATTAGTGTATGCTAGACTAGTAGTAGTACTACCTAGTGTTAGTAGTAGTACTAGTACTACTAACTAGTGTCGATGCCTTCAACTTAAGAATGGTATTATTGCCTATTTTTCTGATATTGGTAGAATTTACAGTTTTTGTGGTTCAGGATCCTTCATGAGGACATTGTCCTTCCTGATCATTATACTATAGTTATACTATACTATTTACAGCTGGTTAACTTACGTTCTCACCGACTAGTACTAATACTACTACGTACGGTAATACTAGTAGTAGTACTATAATAATAACTTACTGTTCATCGTGTAAGAAACCATGAAGTAGAACAGGACTGGACATGAGCTGTTTGACTGCAGTAAATTTCGCGATTTAATCCCAACGAGCGACACACGGGTACGTTTGTCCTATTCAAACGTGAATATGATGCTAACTTCGCCCGGGGTGTTGTTTTGACTGCACAGTATACACAATCGGTCCAACCCTACTTCGTGGAACTGGGGTAGGTACCGTTGATGCTGGCAGGGGCAGCAGACCTGTCGGACTCGTCCTACTTCCTGAATGAAATATTAAATAACGTAAGCTAAAGATCTTAAAATTAAATGCACTGAAAATTGAAAGCTAAATGAGGTTGTACTGGTTACTTCAAAGTCCGCGGTGTACTACTTACTTAATAATATAGACTAATACTAGTATAGGTAGTACTAGCCTAGTAGTAGCCGAGTAGTAGTACTAGTAGTAGTAGTAGTAGTACTGGTACCAGGGAGCTGCCCACTAGTACTACTACTAGTAATGCCACTAGTACTACTAGTAATACTACTAGTACTACTACTAGTAAGTTAGTACTATAGTATAGTATAGTACTACTACTAGTACTCAGTAGTAGTACATAGCACGAGTAGTAGGCCTACTGCTCTATTACTAGCCAACGCTAACTCAGGTCTGGGAAAACGAACAAAAACAATCAAGCGACTACAGATTTTACCAGAGTCGTTATGGAACGCCAAAACAGACATTATTCATGCAAACTCAGAATCCCTCTGGTGGACAAGGAATCGGTCGGATGCACGCTCGTTGTTTTCCAGCGGATGCGCCACGCTACGAATAGGCTAAGGCTTTCGATCCCACTAATGACTTTAGCTGGTATAAAGAGACGCCATGCGCGCAACCTGGGCACCTCTCAAAACTTCCGACGCCAACGAATTATGAAGAGTGTACGTGGGCATGGTCCATGCTCATCAACCACATTCGACGCCGGGTGCGTATTTGTGGCAATCTCATGGCGTTCTTAAATCATTAACGGAATGATTTTAGACTTGCACATTGATTTTAGACGGCATTGGTTATGACAACAGAATGAGTTTAGGCGACATACGATTACCTTACATGACATGATACAGATCAAGTAATTTAATTAATGGTTAGAATGAAAAGTATCTTGTGATGGTACTAATAACTTTGACATGTCAGTATGAATTTTTCTACATTCTCTGCATAGCCTAGTTTAATTTAGTACGATTGAAATTTGTACCAGAAATGTGATTCAGGGAGGGATATTGCCATTTGTCAATACCATTTAAATGTCACGTGCCTGCCTTTTGTCTATTCCTACCTCCAGTAGCAATACGTATGCAAAGTAGGAGGCGCAAGCCTCAGTGGCTTTGATTCCAGGGGCAGCCACACAATGCTATCATCTACAATATGTACTCGGTATTTGATATTCTTACATGTTACCGTACTTGACAGGCAAGTGCATAATGTGAAGAATTTTAATTTAAGAAATATACGTAATAAAAATGTGTAGTTTTACTTGTTATGTCATCGTTGAAATTATGTTTGTCATGATACTGAGTAGGCCCTATAGTGTAGATAATAAGGATCAGAAAGGACAATATCCTCACATGAAGGATCCTGAACCACAAATACCCTAAATTCTACCATTTTTGGAAAAAGTAAGCATCAATACCGTTCTTGAAGGCATTCACTCTACTACCAACCGACTCAGGCAAGTCATTCCACTCATCTACCACTCTGCGAAAAGAGTACTTTCTGCAGTAAGCTGGCAAAATCCTTGCGAAGCTTAATAAAGACTATGACCTCTGGTACGATTATTGTGCGACCAATTGAAAAAACATAAAACCATGGATAATTGTAAAGACCTGCAAAGATCACCACCAAGACGTCTCAGTTCCAATGTAGTAAGCTTTAGATATATGCTGCAAGCTCATAACATAGGGAACTAATAGAACTTAACAATTCTGTTGCCCTCCTCTGAACATGCTCAAGAATAAACCTATCCTTAGCCAGATATGGATTCCATGCCTGAACAGCATACTCCAGATGCAGCCTCACCATGTGTTGATACAATCCGTAAGGACAATGTCCTTTTGAAGGAACTTAACATTTTGCCTAATCAACACTAAAATCCAATTTGCCCTCGTGGCATGGTGTGATGGTTTCAATGAACAATCCAAATAGATACCGAGATCATAGTCCAAACCCTTGACCAGTTAACAATCTTATCTAGACCAACCTGTACATCTGCAGCATCATGCCTCAGAACTAACCTCTCTGTAAACCTTCGTGTTATCCGTTAACTTTTTATCTTAGAAACACTAACCGAATCATCCAAGTCATTAATGAAAGCAATGAATAACAATGCACCCAACACAGAGCCCTGGGGAACACCACTAGTGACACATAACCAAGGAGAAACAGATCCACCATATACCACTGCACTCTTTGTTTTCTATTTCCCAACCAATGACCAATCCACTTTAACTAACACCCATTGATAACTAAACATTCCATTTTGGTCGTAATGTGGCAACTAATTCTTTGGACGAATAATGACATAAAAAAGGTCGCCATGTGGCATTGATGAAGTTGTCAAATAACGACATATTTAGTGCTTATGTCATTATGTGGCAACGTTTTGTTGCCGCAGAATGACTTACTGACACATGAATTGTAGACAAATTAATCACTGTCAAAATGAATTGTAGACAAATTAATGTCCGTTTTGGCGTTCCATAAAAACGTACCGTGTGTCGCTAGTTATATCTCGAAATGCAGATCCCTGGGCAACGAAACAGGACACGATAGTTGATACCTGACTAGTTCTAACGAATGATTTCCAAAGAAATTTACTGCAGTCAAACAGCTCATGTCCAGTCCTGTTCTACTTAATCCGATAATCGATTTCTTCCACGATGAACAGTAAGTTATTATTACTATTAGTAATTTAGTATAACTTGTTACGTGAGGTTACGCTACGTCAGGTTCTACATAGGTATTACGTTAGGTTCTACATACACTGCACGCCACTGAATCACGGTCTCCATCTCTCATAATCATTCATAGCTTCTTCCAGGTGTGGTAAGTCAAGATTTCTTTTTAGAGTGATAAGGTATACCCTTCTAAGTTCTAGGGCCTGCCATGGCAGTGCCACCCCTTTATCTCCTGTTAATTTACCGTCTTTCCCAAGTAGGAGTCATTGGTGTATGCCAGTAGTGTCAATGCCTTCAAGAATGGTATTGATGCCTATTTTACGGATGTTGGTAGAATTTAGGGTTTTTGTGGTGCAGGATCCTTTATGAGGACGTTGCCCTTTCTGATCCTTATTATCTATACTATACTATGGACACAGACTCTGAATCAGATTTAGGTGCCTGGCAAACTTGGCAGAAAATGGCAAAGGCCAAATGATGGATCTATATCCCCATCAAATCCATCTTCACCTACCCCTAAAGCTACTTCAACCAAGTTGTAATAGTCTCAGGTATAGACCCTGAAATCTCCAAAAACCCAATCAAAATGGGTAGACTAATTTCCAAATCCAAACCAGCTGTCAACATCTCAAATATTCGGCTACTAAAAAGCACTGATGTAGCCATACATCCAGCTTATACCCCCACTCAGCCAACCTGCTACTACAACCCTGGCCTCAAAACTCACAACTTGGCAAACCTATGCCTAAAATACTGCAAAAATCTGCCAAAAACTCTCTCTGCTGTGCTTTGTGGGATAAACCCAGCAGTAGAAATAGAAACGGAACTGAACTACCAATGCTTCCAACCCAAAATAGTCAAACGACTCATCATGCAGCAAAGCCACAGGATCACCCACTTGGAAGGTCAAATTTTCCTTCGACTCTCAAACGAACCAAAAGCCATAATTGAAAAAGGTCTCCTTCTTGGCTACTCCAAACATACCGAAGAATACCGTGAAGCCCCTGAGGTTATCCTGAGGTTTTAACTGCAACGGCTTTGGTCACACTCATCACACCTGCAACACCCCAACAAAATGTCTCCGATGTGGTGAACACCACAAAGTAAAAGACTGCACCAAACAGGGAGGATAGGGTCTGTGCAAACTGGAGGTGAACATGTCATGTCGCCTTATATAAGGGATGTCCTAGCTTTCAGGAAGTCAGAAAATCAAATATATATAGCAAAAGCTCAAGCTTCCTCACATTTGCAAATGCTGCAGCTCCCTCAAATCCCATTGTAGTTCAAAATATGCTCCCAAAGTCTGAAAAGGTAGAGTTATGCTTATTTGTCGTAGAGTTAATTCAAAGCATTCTGAATAAAACTAACATCCCCACAAACGTCAAAAATGTTGTCAGCTATGCCATTTTACTCGCTCTTAAGCATCTGCACATCACTGTCACTAAAGGGGAACTCATGAAGATCATAAATCCCCCTTCAATATTCAGCCCTCCAAGTCAGCATAATGACAGATAACTCATCCAATCCACTGAAAATCCTCCATCTAAATATTAACAGTATCATCCCAAAGCTTGATCTTCTCCTTGATCATATAAGTCATACCTCCCCTGATGTTATCTCCATTAATGAAACTAAGCTGGATGATATCACTGATCTGGTTATGCCTGGCTTTAAAAGGGATATTTCCCGTAGCAGAGGAGGTGTCTTACATTAAGAAATAAGAAATATTTTTTTGCAACAAATGTCTCCAATACCTCCCTTGACTCTCATTAGTACCTATAAGTTCTTATCCATTTTTGAAATTGTACTCTGAAAGTCATCACTTATTACTGCAATCCTAAGTCCCATATCCATCCTCTGATTCGTAAATTTAAAGATCCTCACACAATTCTCCTCGGGGACCTCAATGCCCATCATATTTTCTTTGGCTGCACGAAAACTACCCAAAAGGGAAATGTGCTCTTAGAATTATGTACTGAAAATCAACTCACAATTCTTAACCAGAACACAATAACCAGGACCGATCCCTGTACAGACAATGAAGAACTTCTTGATTATGCAATTTGCTCTGCATATCTTGCAAGCAAACTTCACTCCATACAAATATTTGACGATCTGCTTAATCAGTGATCACCATTCCCTTCTCGTCTGCATGCAGCTGAAAGTAGGATTGCAACAACAATGCTTCTACCATAATTCCGGGTGATACAGATTGGAACAATTTCCAAAAAGATCTCGAAATTTGCTGCCTCAAAAATCTTTCTCGCCTCCTAATCACCTTGGCACCGGGCATATTGACTCGAAGGATCAACCCCTTATAGATAGTAATGGCACTAAGATCTCCAGTTGTGAGGAACAAGTTGAGTTATTCGCCCTAAAATTTGAACGTATTTTCCCTGTTCCAGAGGGAGTCACACTGGATGATATTTTTATGCATAATATAGATAGTCACATACTTCTCAACAAGCTCTTTACCCCAGATATCAATGGGACGTAGTCTTCTGACAACAATCTTATTCGCAAAATCTCTATGAAGGATTGGAAAGTAGCACTTTCTAAAGCAAAAAAACAATGCTGCTGCAGGGATGATGGTGTATCTTATCTCATGTTAAAAAACTCCCTTATTATATATATTGTTAAGATCCAAGGTATGTTTAATGAACTCCTTAGAATAGGTTACTTCCCAACACCCTGGAAATTGGCTAAAACCATACTTATTCCTAAGCCTAAAAAAACCACTCTAACCCTGCAAATTACTGGCTGATTAGCCTCCTCTTGACTCTCAGTAAAATCTTCGAGCGTATAATTGATTTCAGAACTAGAAATTGTATTGAACAAAGTAGCCTTTTTAATCCATGTCAAGCAGGATTTAGGCCAAACTATGAAACCAGCACTATGAATCAACTATTAATACTTACCGAGGAAATCCACATTGGCTTCCAGAAACAACTATACCTCAGCTCTTTTCCTTTATGCTGAGAAAGCCTTCGATAAAACCTGGCACAATGGCCTCCAGTACAAGCTACTTAACTACAACCTCCCCTCTAACCTAATCCGTATGCTCTCTTCTTTCCATAGTAATCGCTCAATTTGTGTTTTCCACAATAATACGTACTCCCGGAAAATAAACCTTAATGCTGGCACTCTACAAGGCTCTGTACTCAGTCCCCTTCTATACACCCTTTATGTTAACGACATCTATATCCCTCCTCTGATTGGCTGTAAAATTAGCCAATATGCTAATGACATTGCCATCTGTAGCACCAGCAAAAACATAGACCTCTCAATTAGGCAGCTACAAAAAGCCATACATATCATTGAACAATGGTGTGCCAAGTGGTACATAAGTTAATTACCTTCTCATACATAAATGCACCACTAAGATATCAACGCACCAGTGTCAAACTCTTTAACAACAACATTTCTAACTCTGAAAAAGCAAATTTCCTGGGTGTGACCTTTGACAAAAATCTCTCTTTTGATTACCATGTAAACACCATCGTCGCCCGGGCTTGGGAAAGACTAGCCACGCTCAACTTAATTTCCTAAATAAGAATAATCTCGAGACACTTTTATTAAACTATACAATAGTCACATTATGTCCCTGTTTTACTATGGTAGTATATGTATTCTAAGGTATTAATAACCGAAACAAAACTAAGTTAAACTCCATTCACGCTATTGCCTACCGTGCTGCCCTGAAAATTCCCAGCTCTATTAACACCCGTCTTGTTTTCCAAGTGGGAAACACTAAACCCCTTTTAGATATCTTAACCGAATATAACAAGTCCTTTTTCAAAAACAATCTTGCCTGCGATCCATTCATAAGCAATCTCCTCTGCTATCAAACTGTTTCTGAACACTTTAGACCTAACCATAGCTCTGCTTTCTGTATTCTAAAGTTGCTCCCAGATCTGTAACAGATGACCCATCTTCCCTCTTTTCCTCTTCTCCTTCTGTATCAATGGCTTTCATTATCTATTTTGATTTCTAGATTTAAATTGTTAATTTAACCTTAAATGTAATTCTCTGTTACACGTACCATACTGAAGTTCCTGAAGGACATCACCTTCACATCACCTCCACAGGACATCACCATCACACACCATACTGCTCATGTAGAAACCCATGTCCAGGTTGTGACTAGTATTACGTATTACTAGTTCTATAGTTCTGCCACAGTGGTAGTACTACTTGTACTAGCTAACGTTAATAAATGATTAAGTCAGTGAGAACGTAAATGGTATCTACTGTCTAGAATCCTACATTTATATTAAATTAAAACACTTAAATAATTAATTTAGAAATGATATTACTTTCAGTTTGTATAAAAGTCTAGGACTTTCTCAAAGGTAAGATTTGTAAAACAAGATTTTGGTTGTTTTCGTGGACAGTCCAGCTCATGCTGGCAGTAAATTTTAAAGTGTTTTACGGGTTCGAATTTCGAACACCACCCACCCCTAATCTGACCACATTTGTTTTGGATGCAAAACCTGAATACTACGTTCTCAGTGGACTTGGTCATGGTCAGTGTTTGAGATCATTGTCCGAAGTGAATCTACAGTTCTGTTCCACTGATCGGATAGGCTCATGAAATGATGGTGATAAATGCTGGTGAAAAGGATGACTATAGGCTTTGAAATCAAGCTGACCATTCTTATTGGCCTATCTGGTTCTGTCGATAACTGAACTAATTTAGTTTTACTTGAACTATCATGGTAGTAGAATGCAGTATTGTACACCACTGTTCCTATTTTACAATTTACAATGGGTTACATGCTCATTGACTGAGGCCTAGTAGTACTAGTACTGTAAGTAGTATTAGCTGTTCATTGCAACTAGGATTGAAAAGTAACGTTAGTGCTGAAAAGGGCAAGCATATTTTTCTTCTCCAAGCCTTGTAATTAAGTGTAATTGGACTCTTGGATTCAGTAAATATTGAAAGAAGTACCCAAGTGGGATTACGTCGTTGCATTCTTATGGGCAAGTCTGTCAATGTACTGCTAAGCAGCACCTGAGTTTAAAACTAGTAATTAACTCCAGTTTTACAACATAAATGTTAATTTTAGAATTATGACAGCAATTTGTTGGAAATGTGTATCTATGCTGCCACTTAAGTTGAATGGTGTAACTAGCAATTTTCATTCATTCTTCCTTCAATTGTGGTTTCAGCTACAAAATTGTAAATTAAAGTTTGTATTGAGTAACAGCTTTCAATTTAACCAGCAGAGTAGATGACTATATGTTTTTTTTAAACATTTAATGCAGTACTCTTTCAGGAAGAGGCAGAATACCAAGAATCTCCAAATGAAGATTCAACTTGGATAAAACAGGAACCCGAAGATGATTTGATAATAGATGGTGAGAGTCATTGTCTAGATGAACTTCATATGCAAATATGTGACTGCACTTGTGAGCTCATAACTGACATCATTAATGGCCTTGACAAGCTGTAAACAAATTGCCAAATTACAAACATGTCTACAGTGTTGGGTGCAGCCGTTGGCCAGGGAAGATCACAAATCGTTGTTGATATTTGGTCTCTAAAATTTCTGTAACTCTCTTTAAATAGAATAAACCCCCAAAAAAGAAAATTTGGATTTAGTAAATGTTAGTACAGTATTTTAGAACTTGCTGCCCAGGTTACCATAACGTATATGAGTAGGTATATATATTACATATTGACTGTGGTCCTGTCATTGCTAAAGAATATAATAGCTAAAGCTATCTGATTGTGTGAAGAATGTGCAAAGTAAATATATCGCCTTAACTAGACTCTGAAATTAGTGATTATATATGTATTTTCAAGGTTTCTGTACCATTTTTAATCGGAAACTGGTCACTTGATCAGTGATTGCTAGTGTATACTGTACATACAAATGCAGTGAAATGTCAGTGAAATTACATACAATCCAATCCAAGGATTTCTTTTCTTTTGGTGCTTGTTACTCAAAAGTGTTCAAAAATCTATTTGTGTCAAAACCACGGTGATTAATGTGCAGGTCGGCAGAAATTTTGTTAAGCAATTTCTGAGTCATCGTCTTAGAGGTTATTGTATTGCATTTGTGATCGATCACCTTCGTAATTGGTGTGGAGGTCTTAGTAAATGTTAGGGACATATTTTATACCACAATACGTTTCAATTCATTCCTATTCATGAATGAGTGTGGCTTAATGCAATACTAAGTCAGTGAAAATAACTTACAAGCACAAAATCCAGCAATAACATGATTACACAGTAGGGTGTTGGTGAATATTAATGAGTGAGCAGGGCTTGATGCTTCCTAAGATGTCACTTTACATCCGTATACAGTATGTGATTAACTTCACATGTGGTTATAGGTACATTTTCATCATGCTATAAAAGTTAATCTCATTACTAATGTTGTTATGAGTGGGCGCGGAGCTTAACATAAAGCTGCTGAAATAGCTTATACACATGATAACTCGAGCACAATATGTTGGTTGACTACCACACTTGGTATATCCTCCAACAGAACCACATGCAACATGTAATGATGTAAATGGATCTACACTTCCCAATGATCTCCAGGTCCAAGTTGGTCATATTGGCACTATGGTGGTGTAGCATATGCTGCTGTTTTTTCGTTTTGAGCCCTGGTACTTTCTTGGGTGGGTTTTTGTAAAAGCCATGTTCAACTACGATATCTTCAAACAGTTTATTATGTTGATGTCATATTGTATGTACTGTACCTCAAGTGTCCATGAATTAAAGGATCATATTTTTGGGGTCACTCACATGTATGACCTGAATGAATTACAAATTACAGTCCGCTCTTTGTCCATGAATCATACATACTGTATTGTTCCCAGGATTCTGTGAATGAGTATGATTTATTTTTCATTAATAAACAATTGAAATCCTCATCATATGGAAATTTGCAAGATTTATGGCATCGGAACCACTAAATGTTTCATAGTTTTCTGGTTTTATTCACAGAAAGTATTAGAATCACTGTTAGAGTAGATTTAAAAGAAGAAGATGAATTGAAGGATGGTAGAGATGAAGACTACTCCTCCTCCTACCAGGATGCAGGTATGGAAGCTGCTTTGTCATTCACTACAAGGCAATTAAGTAGAGCCAAATGGAAGTTAAACTGTGTACTTTTATTGTTGAGGTTGAGGTTGACACAAACGGCTTAAAATGATTTGGAAACACTCTGAATAGTCAGAATTTCAATCACATGAAAACCAGACATGTTCTTCCACAGAATGCAAGCAATCCGGTGATATTGGTATGCTTGGGATTATAAATTTTATTTGATAAATGTTGCCAATCAATAGCATGTGGGTTAGGCTAGTGTTGGGCCGATATTGCCAATATCGGTTTTAGCCGATATCCGATATTTCAATCATAATATCGGGCCGATCCAATACCGATATTGTAAGGAATGTTTGAGCCGTAATGATTTTCCAATGCACAAATACCATACATACTTCCTCGATGCAACTATTATTCAGAATGATACGTGGGGGACGTTTTCAAGTCGTGAACCCCAAACACGACAACCGAAGCTTTAACTTTTTACCACGTGTCGAATGACTTTTTTCTCCATGTGTAAATTATAAATAACTTTTAGTCATACACTGTAGCGTTAGCCTGTTACGTTATACAGTAGCCTAGTCTACTTCGTACATTGCAATATTCTGATAAACAAACAGCACAAGCCATGCCTCGAATCTCATTATTAAAGAATGATGTAAGGGTTCAATCTTTCTAGTCAATTCCGCCATTTTTACTGGATAGAGCCCCGCTATTGCGTGACCGAGTCGCCCGCTAGTATTTATTTCACGCCGCAGTAGGTAAATTAACCCCGTGTGTAACTCGCACTACACACTGTTGCCATCGTAATCTTCCTGTGCAAATGTTCTCACAGTAAAGTCAACGGGACTTGGTCGTCGGATCAGCGAGTCTTGAACTTGTCAAAAGTCGTTTCAATTCTTTTATACTACTAAGTGTTCCGTACTTAGCGTCACTGTGGTCAATGTACAGATCGTTATCAGTAAATATTTTTCAGAAT
>JAODAG010310856.1:0-12437 GCA_027574785.1 Orphnurgus asper | reverse complement strand
AGTGGGAGTGCTAGTGGAGGAGTGGGAGTGCTAGTGGAGGAGTGGGAGTGCTAGTGGAGGAGTGGGAGTGCTAGTGGAGGAGTGGGAGTGCTAGTGGGGGAGATGGAGTGTAGGGAGGTTGTCATTGAGGATTGAATCCCTTTCAATATTCTCTCAGTAACTCCACCTTACTTAAAACATACAATGCACGTAATAGCTCTCAATGTTTGTTGATGTTTTACTCCTGGCTTGTGAGATATTAAATGTGCTGTTCCTAAATGCTCAGACTAATTCAGTTTAGAAAGGAGATGGGATTCTTTTCCTCAACTTAATCTCTGTGTAAGTTTTGTAGAATATTTTGCACATTTACTATTCTCGCCCATGCAGGCTTGCTATCAGTAGGACAGTATATGTCACAAATGAGCTAGAAATATCGAACGGTCACATGTCACATTTAAAGGTGGACAAAATGGTACAAGGGATGGGAAATTAAAAACTGACACTTTAACTTATCCCATTTTAATATCTTGTTCCCTTGATGAGTCATAATAACTGGACCTATGTACTTCAACCTAAGACTACCTCAAATAGAGTAGCCTATATCCACTAACTAACACATGTATGAATCCTATACTTGAGGTACTCGTCTCACATGAAGTATATACCTACTAGTAACCTGTGTGTGTATGTGCCGGCTTGCTCATAAGGTTTCAGTCTCTAAGAAGTTCTCAATGGTGACATTTGTTTGATCAATGCCATGCTAGATTCGTAGATGCAACATGCTCCATGATGAGTAGTTTGTTCCCTATTTATTGTATTGGTGCTCATAGCATGGCTATTAAGGAGTGGGCAGGGCCTAACGTGTAATTCTTATAATCTTCACAAATGTACGTGCGATTAGATTCACATTTTGGTATGGTGGTGTGAGTAAATGGTAGGTAGGCCTACATTTTGTGTCACAATAAATTTTGTGGGCAGTGCTTAATTCAAATGGCTGAAAATAAGCTTGTAAACACGATATCTCAACAACATTGTTTGAATCATCATTGTCAAATGATGCGCCGTGTTGAGTAAATGCGCCGTTATGGTTGTTTATGTGCTCATTCATGAATATCAATGTGTGGTTGGAGCACATCGTTACATTCTTAAATTGTCGATATCTTCACAACAGTGTGTGCGATTATCTTCATACTTATTAGGCCTATGGTCATGGTATTAGTTAATGCTAGGCTCATTTCCATATCACTATAACAAGTCATCCCATTTTTTTTAATGAGTAGACGGGGCTTAATACTAAGTCGCTGATGATTCCTAAATTGTTTTTGGTGTACTTACTGAAAACATTACAACTGTATGTTCGATACCCTGCAAGCTTTGTATGGCGATTAATGTCATATGTCATATGTAACTCAAAAAGGTTTCCATGAATCTCGGTTAGAAAGATATGAACTACAAACTTGTGCGGGTCCTGACCGGCCCCACCCGCATATATCTTTACTTGACAAAAAATTTGTGAAACTGGTGATTTGAGTTGATTGATGTCGTAGGTATCTCAAAAGAATGACTTAACATTGAATAAATGAATCCACCCATATGCCCAACTACTGTATCCTCTGAGAGTTTGGTATATATAAGTACGATATTTTCGTCGTAAGTACCGCAAGATGTTGTCCTGAATACAGAAAACAGTCACCTTTTTCGTGTATAATTGCTAACTGTATACTGGATTCCCTAGATTCTGTAAAGTGAACGAATGTCCATAAATCTCTTACATTTATTTATCATTAATAACAGCTGCTTTCATTCTTCATCACATGCATTAATTAGTCCCATAAGTTTTAATGCATCGGCGAAACGTTTTTAATTTTGTTTTTCTTGCCTTCACAGTCTTCAACCCCTGTAAGAGTGACCCTTGTCAAAACCGCGGCCGGTGTGCGCTGAGCAGCGACAGCTATTTCTGCGTCTGTGCAGACAACTTTCAAGGGGAATTGTGCCAAGGTCAGTAACGTAGTTGCAGGACTTTTGGGCAATATTTTTTTACCAAGAAGCTATAGTCAGTGAGCTGTAGATCATGCTGCAACACCTGCTCTTAAACCTTTATCATCCAGACCCCCAGTCTGTAACACTAAAACTGGGTTATTTAAACCTAACCCCCGGTATTAAATTTCCCTTGAGTAATGTCCGTTTTGCAGTGAGATCACTGTATGTGGTGACAGCTTGGATAAACAAAGAATGCTCACAGGCTGCAGGCAGTATTCTTCCATTTGTGACTTTCGTAGAAGTTTTAAGCTATTTGCTGTATATCCCAAGGAAGTTGTTGTGGTTTCCTTGGTACTTAAAATTGGTCATAAAACTGTCTCTCTGGAAGGTTAATGGCTGTGCCAAAAGCTACCGGAATGGTCATATCGTGTCAACTCTTTGTGAATCTGACACCAAACTCTGGTACTCACGGCTCAGGGATTTTGTAGATTTTGAAGGAGGACTCTCAGACGTAATACCTACGGGTCTTATGACTTAAAACGGTACATGGCCACCAAAATATGCTGGAAAGTTGAATATGTAGAATTAATCAGTTTGTATGCATTTTTGGTCACCCTCGTCGTACCTTGACTGTTTGCATATCAAACACCACTGAGTTTTTGTACCATAATTATGGTAATCGATCATCGAACCAGACTTCCTGTCTTTGTCGTGTTATTCAACACATATGCAGTCTTCCCATGTGAATTAATTTAGTGCAGGATGTGAGATCTCAGCACTTTTATTTATGTTACTTAATATCATATGCGGTTTAGGAGGGTACTAGATTCATTAATTTCCTTCGGGAATATAATGCTAGGGCCATTTCCCGCGAGTGATATTTTTATAGATCTCAGAGTCCAGGAACAACTGGCGAGTATGAAATGTTTTGACTGTTTTTAGTTCAAATTTTGATGCCTTAGCAAGTTGCTCCTCAGGATTCGCTTGCTATGTCTTGTCGACACTGCAGAAACGTTCAACGCCACGGCACAAAATGTGAAAATGTATCGGCATGTTGTATTCTTTGATGTTCACGTGACTTTGAAATGTATGCACCCTACGTGGCCTTTTGGTCTAGCCTTGTTTGTCTTGTTTAAGATGGCCAACTCCACCCTCGTACATCGCTTAAACATTCACCACCGACACCTGACTGAAAATTGTGTCGGTAAATTCTTCGACATTCGTGTAACCGTGACTCCGTGAATGTTACGCACCCTATTAATGAAGCGCATTCTTTTCAGAATATGATGAATCCTGTGCTTTTCAAGTTTTGAGCCTTAGAAACTAATGAAATATACATTGAAATTGTGAAAAAGTGTACCCCAATATTTATTTGCATCAACCACTAGAAAATTTAAGCTTAGCCTCCATGATTGCCTTCAATGTATTAATTCCCTTAATCCGCTCCGTTCCTGACATTTACTGATTATCAACTGTCTTGACTCCTCAGTGACTCTATCCCAAGAAGCTAACACCTTCCTAGACACGCCCTGGATCGTGGGCGTCATCTGCGCCACTCTGTTGACCATCTTCATGCTTCTAGTCATTGTGGTTTTATTTCACTACTGCTCCCCAAAAAAGTGAGTTCCGATTTAGTCGACTTATATCCATCCGTCCTATTTTTCTCGGAAGAGTTTTAGCGAGGAGCATTTATTCAATAACCTTTCAGACAGTAAAGAGTCTGTTATCTTGTTCGTAGTGTAAACTGAAAAAACGCCAGTCGTGTGGAGATGTTCAAATCTCCAAATAAACTTTAAAACAAAATGGTGCAGAGGAATGTTAAAGAGTACCTGACCTAGTTTTTATGTAATACCTGTTTACAGAAAGTAAATTCATTATACTAGTCACATGCTTGACACTATACACAACTTTACTCGACCTGTGGATGTACCAGTAACGTGTCATAATACTAGTAAGACCAGTATTCTGGCTGATCTGACTGCACATTCCATTGATCTCATTCAAGCTCTCTGTCTAACCAAGGAGGCACGAATCCAGCGACTCATGGCTCGTCCTTAATACTCAAATAAAGGAGATAATTGATGACAATTAAAGTATATTTTTATTTTGTGAACCTTCGTCGGAAATTACTCTTCAATAATGAAAGTGGATATAAATAAAACAATATGGGTCTCTAGGCTATAATACTTTGTTAATAGTAAACTATAATTTATATATTACCAGTCAATATTCAAGCAGTTGTTTTTATAACTCAATTAACACAGAGTGTGATGTATCGTTAGCAGTACTAAGCTAACAGTAAAGCATTACACATTGAAACTCCAAAAGACATAACCTAATCCTAAAAAGTGTTAATCATCAAAATTAATGTTACGTTAATTTTACGTTAATATTAAACTTAATGGCTGAGCATATCCTGAAAGTTTGCAATTGCTAATGAAATGTCATCACGTTTTGTCAAACATCCAAACAGTAGGGAATGCTCATGGGCAGAGAGAACAGCCTACCGTGGATATATAGAAGTAGTAGTAGTAACAGTATAGGTCACCGCAAACTAGGCCTAGTATACTGGGATCACTTCAAGACAACCAGGTTTTGAGTCCAAGACAACCATGGTTTGTGCCCAAGACAACCATGGTTTGGACAAAAAGTTCCCATGACAAAACTCGCAAATGGAGGGGCTGAGAGTTGAAAAAGTAAAATCTGTCGAGAAGGCAGCTTTTCCGCATTTATAAATGCTTCGAGCCAATAATAGACTAAACGACAGAAGTACATAAGAGTATGCGGTCGGAACAAGTTACCCCTCTTCCGGCTTCTCTGGCGTTTTTGGAGAAACCTTTTTATTCAAGCGAGAGTGGCAACGAACATGTCTCGACTGGTTCACGTGGAGCTCGTCGCTGCCCTGCTTGCCCCAACGTGTTCTTGCTCTCTCCGACGAGTGAAACATGTCATGACGTGTGGCCCATGTGTGGCCCATGTGTGGCCCATCGGATTTGAGAACAGCCCGATGGTACACCAGTGGCCCCACGCTATGAAGCAACGGAATCTACAGACATGAACATGTCTAGGATATACTGCTCGTGGAACGCTGTGCATTTAAAATAAAACTTGTTCAAAAGGTGGGCATATCATACTTAAATTGTGCCTCAATGTGTGTTACGTTATACTGCTTGTTAAAACTTGTTAAAAATACAAAAAGTACGTTTTTCCTCCATACCACAGATACAGCATCGTATTATTTATATGTCTATGTGACTTGACAACTTTGTATTTTTGATGAAAAGTGGAGAAGAGCACCAGTTCTCACCATTATCAACTTATCCATTGTCTGACAGGGAGTTTGCGGCTGAAAGGCACGCGAGGTATGATGCAGAACGTGCCTCCCGGGCCCATCAGAATGGCAGTTTTGACACCGAATCTGACATTACGCAGAACGGTATTCCAACTATCAGCAAAAGTAACCAGCAGCCCAACGAGTACGGCTTTATCCCCCAAAACGGTAGCAGGTACGCTATCTCTCTATTAGAGAGAATCATGCTGATATTTCAGAAGGTTTCTTAATTCAGTCATCATTTTTTTTTTAAAGATGAAGAAAGCAGCAGATAATATGTCTCAACAGTTCTGTCAGATAATGGCTGGTATGAACTGTTAAATATTAATATTAATACTATTTTCTCGATCAATAACTTGTGTAGTCAAGTTCATTTTTGCTGGTATTGCGGAAGTGAAACCTATGATTTTAATCATTGTCACCTATGATTTTAATTCCAACATTAAAAATCACTGGATTTAATAACAAAACATAGCATATTGAAAAGTCCTTGTAAATTGTTGTAGTTGAATCAAGAGTCCTTTTACGGCCCGAGAAAATCTCCATTTCATAACCACAAATTATATGTTCTATTTTCGGCTATTCCAGGTTTTTCATTAATTAAAAAAAAAATACTTAGATGACCTTCATCGTAAAATAGCCCCATGACTGCAAGGTTTATGCCATCGGAACCACTTAAAGGTTTTTGTTTGAAGTTCCTGGTTGATCATTGCCAAGGCGGGTCTTCACTCTTGTATACGTTAGAAGTGCAGCACTAAGCAGTAATTAGCTATCTTGTAATAATTTGAAAAGCCTTCGTGTGATCGTCGTAAATGACAATGGAAGCACTAACAGGAACTGAAGTGACTTATTTCATAGAGATAAAAATTGGATCCAACCTAATTTCGGAATTTATGGCACCTCAGAAGTCCGAAATCCGCCCATAACGTATCATGTTCCTCGATCGTGGCGTCTCCCTGTCCCTACACTCTTAGTATGTATGAGAGACCATGTTGAAAAGCACAAAGGAGAAAAGTAATTGCTCATTGCTTCTTTCGACGAACTTGCTTCTGTCCGGGGGTGACCTTCAACTTCTATTGCAAACCTCCAGTTTAAATTGTGAATTTGGGCTTTGAAGGTTACCTTATTGACAACATAGTTTGGATCAAATTGATAAGCGTGGATTTCGTTTGTGATATCTAACAATCGTGTAATGCACAGCACCACTCTTTTGGTAACCACGTTGAATTGGTTCTCCGTACATTTTCCTACTGGTATAGATTCTGTAGTATTGTAGGTTTGTATTGTAAGTATACTGTAAGTTTTGTGAAATCATTCTACAGACTCACAGCAGTATAGTCTTTTGCTGAAGAAATTTCATGCAACAGGTCTCTCATAAATAAATTCCATTACTAAAGTATCATGCACTAAGAGATTTACTGATCAATTTTCAGACCTGTAGACAAACTTCAGACTTAAAACGAATTTATAAGTAATTATTGGTACCATTTTTTTCCCCCGTAGGTCGACGATTGCAGAAATTAACAGTTACGAAAATCCCTGGCCGATCAGCACCGAAGAATTTGAGCCACCCAGGACAGTTCTTTGATCGATATGTATGCGACCATGCTTTATTCGTGCTGCCGAGCCTCCTCCGGTGGTGGCAGAGACTTAGGATGTTAGAGGGTCGGACAGAGTCAAAGGTTAATGCAAAAGGTTACGCGAGTTTTGCAAACCGTGTATTTTTGCCTGACCAGGGTGACAGTTGGTTGCGACATCTTCAACCGCCTGCGACATAGCTGAAAAGAACTTCAGGACACTGTCTGTCGTCATCATTGGGATGCAGGTCAGGGGTTCCTTTACAAACGATTCTGGAGGGTAAAAGTAAATACCAACAATCTGTTCTTGAAATATGCTCATGCCCTCCCCCTCCCCTCCCGTCCCCATGTAGGGGAAACCTGGCTACACCACTGCATTCTCTTGCAAACACATTTGATACCAAATCTTAACCAACGAATTAGTTAATATGTACTTAAGTTACCATAGGTGAAACTTGCTTAAATAGTAGCCAATTTAATAGAAGGATCCCTGATTGTACACAATACAGTGGAGCTACTTAAATGGTGGGATAGAGGTATTTTCATGTGACAGGAATGTATACAAAAGACACGCTCAACGACAACTTTAATTACGTTAATTACAGATAGCAAATTGCTGTTTGAAGAAGATTATGGACCAATGAATCCAGTGTTGCATTGTTTGCTTTAGTAAATATAAGATCTAGATTAAAAAGAAAGAAAAATATGAAAACTTATTAGCATGGTATTTGCTTCGTCAATATATCCTGTAATTAAGCATTGTTTGAGATTATTGATAACTGGGGGCGGTATATCTAGTGATCAAGAGAACATTGGCCGTCCATTCAAAAGTACGAACAACGAGAATAGAGTAAGCTCAAAACTGAATGCAACAATATTCTTGCTTTGACATTTCCATGCTACCCAGTTAAATTTTGACGACGGGAAGCGACTGCACAGAAAAATGTTTGTATAAAGGTTACCTTTTAGACACAGAATACAAGTCCGGCTGTGCATGCACTCGAAGATAGTTTCAACACCTCTGCATCAATATCAATAATAAGTCTTACAAGTTAAGTTAATTCAGCACCTTCAAGAGTCTTTCATAAATTTGTTAACCTATTGTACAGTCAAAGTAACTTTAGATCACTTTTGTCTTTCATTTGCTCTTAAAAAGATTATTAATTAATAGTAAACATAGATAACCTTGACGATGGCTGACTTATTAAACATTTGATATGTAGATAATATTATTATCAAAGTTATAATGTCTAAAACATTGACCGTGTAGTATCAGTAATTGTATACCTTGAAATGTTGTTTATTTTTTTATTTCATTTAAGTGTCAGGAGAATGGCTAGACCCTTTTGAACCGAGGAAAAGTATTTTAAATGTCATTTTATAAAATAACCTTGAACAAGTGCACAAAAATTACGTTACATACATACGCACGATTCTCTGATTTTAACTCTGCTATATGCCTGGTAGGTGTAATTTATTTTTAGCAAAATTGAAAGTGGATTGAAATTTATTGAGCATATTTTTTTTAATTTAAAAAGTAAAAAAAAAACATTTTACCAATTGTTCTTGAAAATTGCAGGTTCCACTTATACAACTTTTTTATGCTTTTGAAGGTGAAATTTTATCCTCCTTGACAGTGCTTGAAATCTGTTATCATATTTTCGAAAACTTGCATATAAATTCCTATAACTTCACGAATATCCTTAAAATTGCCTGTTGCACTCAAGAGGCATAATAAGCTTACTCCTCAACATTACTTGGAACTACATAACATTGTCAAAACAACTCTGTGGTCATGCCCAGGTTCCTGGAAAATCATGCTTGAAGAACATCATTACAAAATTGTGGCAAAGTATACTTGCAGGAATGCGACATGTTAACAAGCGATTGATTTATGGACGATTTCTTGTACTTTTGCGGAGTATTTGTTTTTGGGCTCCAAAACTACTCTGCAACTTTTTCTCTCTTTGGTCTGTAAGAAAGATCCAAAATTATTGAATTTTTTATGAAAGTATGATTTGAAGAAAGGCATACTACCATGTGTGTACTATATACATGTGGAGTGTGGACCGTTTAAGTAGCAGGAGTTAACTGAAAGAAGTCGGTGAGATTTGGGGGGGGAATCCTGCAATATCAAAACTTATATCAAAACTTATATCAAAATATCTTCTCTACTGATTTGTTTATTTGGGGGTGGGGGGAAGGGTGTTTCTTTAGTTGACCTTATTTGTCCAACTTTATGTTATTATAGACAACGGTGAATGATGAATTTATTGGGCTGTTGTATTTCTGAAAAAATGTTCTTCTTGCAACAGACAGGTCAATATAGTAGATGAGTCCTTAAGTTTAATTTGAGGGCAGATTTAGAAACAAAAGGGTTTGGCTGAATATCTTTGCAATAAGCCACATTTTTTATTAAATTTCAGAATTTGTACATTTGCTCCTGTGAAGATACTTGCAATTGAAATAAATATTGGAACCAACTTGTCACCCAATTTCTACCTATTTTTTAGCTCAATTGCCTGAATCCAATGGGGTTATGTCATGACAATGTGGCTATCTGTCTGACTCATTGTTGAAATGATACTGCTCCCAGACTAATGTTGACGAAACGTAGTCAACACTGTCCAATTGAATAAAACTGATACACAATTTCACAATTTTTGTCACCATGACAGGGGAGCGGTTTCTCCCACTACTCCCCATGGCTACGTTCGCCACTGACCGAAATGATTTGTTTGTTTTGTCCCAATGTTACCGTCATGGAAAACTAGCTACAAAATTCCGTTTATCTGCCAACTTTTTTTGCTCAACTCCATTCAGGGTCTCTGGCTTTTGGCCCCGAATGGGGTATACCTTCGTGCGGACCACTTTCTGCCCCATGTCTGGTGAACAAGAGCTTCACATTCGACCTAATTATGTATCTGCTAAGCTTATGGTCAACCCGGTCCCCTGTATGGGTGGATACAGATGGGAGGTTCGTAGGTCTGAACCCTCACCCTTCAGGACCAAGATTATTTTAATTTCTGCTGCCCTATTTTATCATGGCCGACCCAATGGCGTATATTCAGGGTGGTGTGAATTTTCTTTCCTGTGAGTAAAGTCTCACAAAAAAATAATTCCAGACACAAATAGGGAGTGGCCTGTATCATCCAAAGGCCGATGCTCTCGGAATTCTTGGCCCGATGTTGACGAAACTTAATTAGTCAACATGCCACATGTGTATTGAGGGATTGAATAAAATTGATACACAATATCGGTCAAAGGTCAATTATGGTTAACTGAGGTCAACCATGAAATGCTTCAAAACGATTCTTCTTCCGGCCGAGACACTTAACTGATATTAATAAGTTGTCAACATCATTGGTTGATAGTACTACAGGGTCTACAGTAATTAGAGGTCAAGTGTCATTAATGGTCATCAGAGGTCAAATTGTGAAACCATGATCACACTCAAGTTGATCAATGTTGGCCAGAACCATCATTTCAAAGTTTTTCGTGAATTTATTCACCACAGGATAAATCCTGTTCGTCAGAACCATCAGATAAAAAGTATTCTTTTTTAATTTAGGGCCCCTTTAAAACATGATAGGCCTACAGGTCCCTCAGTAACTTTATAATCCGACCCTGACCGAATATTGGTCTGCCTCTGATAATTCCTTCATTATTGGTCAAGGTTTCCATTTACAAACAAAGAAATATAGGCTACATCACAAACTGTCATATGAGGCCAGACGACGGTTAGAGTGAGTGGGTTGGTCAGCCGGTTAGCTTGCATACTATCTGCCATTTTGTATTGCTTGTCACACTATATGGAATGATATACGTTCCTCTGTGACTCATTTAATTCAACTAATAATTATCGCTTTATTAGTCAGGCTAAGTCTAATAGCTATAACACCGGTAATTCGCTTTTCGTCATGATTCGTCAGAAGCTATTTAGCAGTAGGCCGACATGACACGACATCACTTTCAGATATTAGTATAGTATAGGTAATAAGGATCAGAAAGGACAATGATCCTGGTGATAAAGGATCCTAAACCGGTGATAAAGGATCCTAAACCGGCCACAAATACCCTCATGTCATGTCATGCAATACCATATCTTGAAGGCATTCACACTACTGGCATGCATAGCCTACACCAATGACTCAGGCAAATGATTCCACTCATTTACCACTCTCTGCGAAAAGCAGTACCGCATTTTCTGCTATTTAACTTCCTGGAAAAATCCTTGCGAAGCTTTAAGACTATGGCCTCTGGTTACGGTTATTGTTCGACCAATTGAAAAAAATCATGAAACGTCAGCCTATCAAAAACATGGACAATTTTAAAGGCCAGCAAAAGATCACGTCTCAGTTCCAAACTTGTAGTAAGCTTCAGATGTAACAGGCGCTGTTCATAAGACCGGGAACTAATAGAACTGAACTTATAGTATATATATGAATTTGAAGAATTTAGTCAGAGGAATTCAAACTCCTTCGGGACCAGGCTATTTAACTAAGTTATTTAACGAGTGATTCTTGCATTAAAGAAGTACTGACCAGAACATTCGTCACTTTACAAATTTGCTTAAAGTACCAAATGGATTATATAGGCGTATAGTCTCCTGCTGAGCATCGGCCGTGATTCTGTCTGCTCGAGGTCATACAGCTTTTAGTAAAATGTTAACTAATGCATGGCAGTACGATATTATTTGATCTTCCAGGAGAAATCTCCGTGATTCCGGGCCGCCGGAGAGAAGTTTTCCAATGTTATAGTGCAGTGCTGAAGGTTAGGAAGCCTCGTCATATAATGTCATGTTGCGTTGTTCGTGGACGAAGACAATCAATGTTCAGAAGTTAACAAGGCAGGCACTGATGTCCCACCTCACCCCTAAGCTATTCTAATCCCAACATTACGTGGCAATCATCGGACAGGCAGGCTGGCCCAATGATCTATATCTATAGTAGGTCTTAACAAAGTCAAGTTCCGGGTTGAAATAGAAGTGGGCTAGGAACTTGCAGTCGTCGATCATAGAGATTTGCGCGACGGTGCCGTGGCGTTATATGCTGCCATTGTTTTGAGGGCCCATCACGGCTTGTATGCAGCCTCGGGCCCCCGTCACTCAGTGTCCACACGTATCGTACGGTATATTGAATGAATCAGGGGAAATCCCTCAATTGGTAAGGACTGCATTACGCAATGCACGGTTTGTTGTAGCCATGCACTACAGTACTACTACTAGTACTTAGTACTAAGTTTAATGTAACATTTAACATACACGCGTACTACAGCTAGGTCAACGGTGTGGTCAAAACCAGAAAAAAAAGGGGGAGATCATTATATACAGAGCGAAACTGCTCTTGAATAAAAATCCAGCCAAGAAATAACCCTGGGCTCGATCCAAAGCCAAAACGGCGACGTCAGCATATGTCACGAGGCTAATCGGCGAATCTCAAACTTTGAACGAGCCTCGAACAGTCTTGGATGGAACCTGACCCGTGAGGTATTATTTTCTGTGTTGACGCCGTACTAGCCGTTGTCACCGTCTAGTACTATATACTAGTAGTACTAGTACTAGTAGTACA
>JAODAG010310634.1:0-12441 GCA_027574785.1 Orphnurgus asper | reverse complement strand
CAGACTGCGAGGGGCAAGCTGTTTTTTATTTAAATTAAATAATTAATAATAAATAATTAAATAATTAATTCCTAAGGCGACCCAGGGCAATTTTGCTATTTTGATATTCCAGTGACCCACCCGTCCTCCCCTGCGGACGGCCGTGTGCAAGTTACGGACTCCCATCAAGTTATGAGAGGGATCTCGTTCTTGTTGTAATTTGTGTCCCTCCCAGTCGTCGGCTGACCGTTTCCCCAAAGTAACAAACTGGTATTTTCGCTGCTCATATGAACCCTCTGCTGAACATTTTAAAATAAGAGAACTTTGAAGAAACAGTCATATGGTGTATGAGCTCTACCAGAGCATTGTAGTTATGTAACTGTGTCATGGTTTGTTTATACAGCTAGGCTGTACAAGATGTATACAGGTAGGCTGAAATTTTCTTCTACCAAAGCATTGCAGTCGTGTAACTGTTAATGTCATGATGGTGGAAAATTTTCTTTCCCAGTTCAGTTGGTAGTAACAGTCCATGTCCAGAGTTGGCTGTAACGTTACAGACTGAAATATCATATTGCGTACTATACTTACTACAGAGTAAGTATATACTAGTACTTTCTGTACTTACTAGTATGTACTTCAACCTTCTGTACATCATTTATTTGCACTGAGGGATTACGGCAGATGGATTGTGCAGCCCGGAGAGTTAGCTGCACCGTCCTCGGGCATCCGGGAGCAGGGAGGATACTCCCTGCACACGAATCGGTCCTGCGAATCAGCTAAACGAAATGACCTTATGCCGTCGGTGGCATCCAGTCTTTTGACCGAGTTTTTACCGAGTAGTTACTGACAATCGATTGGAAAATCACGCGGAACGTAGTTTGCTACCAAGTGACCCATTTAATGGCCTGATGGTAAATATTTGAAGTTAAAATGGTTTCGTATATTACTTTAAGTCAAAATCCACATTGAGCCTTGAGATATGTTTGAATTATCCCGCCAGATTCCGCGCGCTTGCAGTGTATTACAACAACAAACAGCGAACTTCGTCATGTAAAAATTTTGGGGAGTAATTCAGAGGTTAAAACGAGGCATGCATGTCACGTCCTGCTCCCGGTACCGCCGTTTGACCCCCCCCCCCATACGGTGGAGGTGAGCGTTCTTGACCTCTGGCTGCTTTCATGAAAGATCGAGGGAAGCGAAATCGACCTGTTTGTCACCACTGCAGCTGAGCTGAGCGAAGTCGCTGCGATCCCCCATAATGAAAATTGAGAACCGAATCGCCTAACACCGCTGCAAAGCTGCAAGTCATGTCTGGGGGATGAACTGGCAATCCTTGGAATAAGGAGCGGACACTGCTAGGCCACACACACACACACACACACACCTCTAAGGCCTTGGGGTGAAGTAGGAGCTTCGTGCAAGTGGCTGCCGGAAAGTTGAATAAAATATGTATTAATTGTTTCGGAAAAATAATTATATAGTTATCAAACTTATATATAGACCTATCTGTATCTTCCAAATCTTTTGCAGTATGCCCCACTGAAGGACACTTTAATACATTGCCATACAGCGCCACCAGTTGCCATTTCCAGGACACTTCGAACAGATTTCCAAATACTGCCCTCATTTATTGTAACTGCAGGTCACATCTGCATTATTTGGCTGTGTCATACCAATTAAGTGACTCAGTTAACGTGTGGGTGGGTGAATCAGCATGCCAAAGCCTTACTTCTCCTGTATTCCAATTTTCTTGACCTATGAATCGGTTCTATTCTGTTTTGTATATCCCTTTTAGTCATAAGATTTAATTTCTAAATATAATATCGTCTTTTCCAGGAAAGAGTCTGGTCATTGTAGGCATTCACAATAGATCTGAGTGTATGGACCCATGTGACTGTTTAATACCCCTTGGTTGCATTTTACCGACTTCCTGTGGTTTCAACACCAATTCCCGGTTGGTTGCTACGCAGAGAAAAGACCCTTCTTTGTCATCAACATTTCTTTGTCATCAAGATTTCCCCCAAAAATCCTCGGTTCCTTTTACCAGGATTTTAGTTTTTGTTTTAATATAACTCTAGTCACAGGAATAAAGCCTAAGCAAAACTTTAGTACATACAGTCTGGTTAGTGGAAAACCATGATTGATGGTAATGGCTTACACCTGAAGACAGTTTCAACTGTCTTGGGTAATCTAGGAATTTAGGGGGTTGAATGCAAAGTTGAACCGAGGAGAGGGCAATGATCTAGCGGTCAAAGGAGGAAAGGTGATTGTCTTTGAAAACCGAAACCTCCTCCTTGTTGTAGGTAGGACATTGCCCCATTAATTAATGAAGGGATCTACTCCCGGGCTGCGGTTACCCTAGCTAACCTTACTCCCAGGTTGGTTAGGGAGGGCTTGATCTGTCTTTTGGGGGTGGGGGTGGGAAATCTGGCACAAGTATACCAAAATGTTGCAGCATGGATGACCTATATATACACATGGTGGATAATTTGACCAATGGGGGGATGTAACGGTTTCACTTTTTATATTAAAAGGTCATTTTGAGAATAAAAAAAAGAGCCAGAACACAGTCAGGGTATTTGCCCAGGGTAGCAGTCCTAACTGGACTGGGTAATTCTGTTTTTTTTCCCCCACGTGTAGAGCTCGGCTATCGGGCAATTTCCAGGTTGTGGTTCCCATTTCATGGAGTTTTAAGATTAAAAATATGTTCCCCACCCTCTCAAAAGAAAGTTGCTGAATTAACATTTCGTGGAAGATGTTTACATTTGGTGGGCGTTAATGGAGTCATGTATCGTACATATGGTTCATGTTTTGAAGTGTTTGAATAATCCCTGAAGTGGTTCTTAGAAGAAGGATATGTAATTAAGAAACTGTACATACAGCCTTATTCGGCCAGTTCACACGTGTGTGTGTAACGCTGCGTAGCTTGTATACGTGTAGTATATACTACACTCTGTATGTAATGCTTATTCATATATGATTATAATAATGTTAATTCATTACTTGTCCAATCACCGTGCAAGGTCGGACTGACTGTAAGACGGGGCTCGCAGGCCAATAAACAGATCTTGTAATCAGTGTGCGCCTCTACCTGATTAGTTTTAGGCTAATGAAACCCGACGAAATCAGAATTTATAAACATATAAAAAAAAAAAAAATAAAAAAAACATGTTTTGAACAGTCGGTATGTCATAAACATGTTTGTTTATACGAAGGAAAGGTATTTGCTGGTATGGGGGCGATCTAACCAACTCAAAATTGTTTCGAAAATTCCTCGGAAGGGAAAGCTTAAACCCAGTGACTTGCAACCCCATGATTGCCAGTAACCGACGTAACAGGGCCTACATTTTCAGGTTAATTAAAGAAGGGAGACGGAACGTTAATAGAAAATTAAAGAACGATTTATCGTTTGCTCCCAGAATCTTAAGGTTGTTTACTTAATTTCTTCAAACTTGTTCAATTTGTGATTTATTAGAGATTTGTTCTCGTAGTCTAGCATGGACAGATGCCCCCCCCCCCCAGAACGATCGCTGCGTATTCCCTTCGGAGGTACTCCCGTCGTCCGAGAGAATTATTTCTTGTGGGCGAATTAAGCTAGCTGTCTTTGCTTTATGGAAACGAACGAAATCGCGTGTTCCGAAGCGATCTCTACTGTTCATTACCCCCCCCCCCGTAGATAAAAGCACCAGATACGCAAGTTATTGGGAAAAGAATTGAGAGGAGAGCTTCTAGAGGTCTCTCGTTTAATTGTCAAAGGTCGAAGCGGCTTGATTTGACTTCTCTCGAGCGTTAGGTGACTGGTATCTACTTCTATAATTGTTGGTCGTTTTTGACAACTTAGCTTTTGAAAACCGATTTTTTTTTTAAGAGTTTCAAGTGTATTTATACTGAGCAATCTTTTTTCACGAATCAGTTAAATGAGTGGACATAGTCTGCCTGGACTAACAGTTTCAACAACTCCTCTTTAAGAATTCTCTTGATAGGCACTTTTTTTCCAGAGCGGCAGGTATAGACTTTGAGGTCTGTTGGGTTCCTGTGGTTTGGATTCTTGGCTTTCTGAGGGGGGGGGGGACTTTTTTATGAGGATGCAATGTCCTTCTTGACCCATTTTCTTATTACACTTAAAGGTACCAGTCTAGAGACAGATGTGCAAACTCTTGTCATTGGTAACCTATAGATATAAGAGTTTAGTCATGATCTTCTTCCATGAACCATGGACGTATTGCACGAACTAATTTCGTACTGACTCGAATGAATGAATGATGGTCGGTTATGATTGAATCACTCGAATAGTTGTTGTTATTGGCAAGCCTGAAGCAGCAAGCCAAGGTGGAAGACAATTGTGACCAATCTAGATTTTTCCAAATCGTAAATTTCCAAAATTGCCAAGGATCCTCTCAAAATCCAGATCTGGGACCGGGTTATGAGGATTTCAAACCTCGAACAAGGCCTGGTTTAAAAGATGGAATTTATAAGGCCCGGTGGAATAATTGGACAGATATGTTTCCATATTTTGCGGTTCAACTTGAGTTTGCATGCCTGGGGCAAGGTCTATATGGCTCGATCGTGCCCAATAAAAGTTTCGACTCTGGATATAGTAAAGTCCAGTTTTTGTTAAATAAAAATATTATGCAATCGTGTCTAACCCCTCCGGTGGTAGGCTAGCATTTAGTCAGTCATATAGCAGCAGTTCTGCAAAAGGATAAAAAAAAATAAAAAAAATTATAAAAAAGGAAGTTGTCGAGGAAGTTTTTGTGATTTTTTAAGCCATAATGTTTGATATGAACTTCAAATCAAAAATCAAAGAGCATTTTTTAACTGGTAATAAATAAATAAGGGATGATGCGACATTTTTAGACTGTGAACTCATTGGTTTAGTTACTTTCGGGTCAATATTTACAAAAGCTTGCTTGTATTGAACGATGATTTATATCGGGCCGGGCTAGCATGTTACCAATCCTCATTTCTGGTCGGGGTCAAACTTGAGCAAACAAGCATAGGTTCACAGAACAAAGCGTTCCCAGGTACGTTCGGTTTTGTCAGGTTCGACGCTTCGGGCGTCGATGGATTGACGTACGCTCTGCAGGGTGCGTCACCAGTTCCTTTTGTCGATTCGTTAGTCCCCCGAAAAATCTTACACCCAAGTTTGCGGACCGCTCGAGAAAAACTCCACGGGTAAACAGATTAGAATTCAAATCAAAGGGAAACAGTAGCAAAGCCCGCGGAATTTGGCCTGAGTCGATGCTGCGTTACCGCCCCCTCTCCCCCTTCTTCGGTGCCACATCCCGGCTACACTGCTGTTATGGTTCTCTTAGACATTTCAAAGAGCTCTTTTTTGTTTTATATATTGTAAATAATTTGTGGAAATAAAAAAGGAAAGTTTTCTCCTTCCCCCCCCCCTCCTTGTAATTGAACGATCCCCGCCCGCTTGATAAATAAAGAACGCGTCGGGACAACTTGGCCCCGCCCGCTTAATAAGTAAGGACGTATCTGACCGACGCCCGGCTTCGAGCTAGGCGTTTTGACAGGGTATTCTTTTCATTCCTTGGGCTGTTGTATGACTGTCCCCCAAATTTTCCCTGATTTTTGTTTTAATTATTTTGACGTATTAATTTGACTAGATAGTTAAAACCTCTCACAATTTCTTGATTTGAGCTTTTAAAGCCTTCCTAATTGCATGGGTGCTGTTTGCTGGTGGATCTAGGGGAAGGGGAGCGGTCCCCCCATTGGAAATTTCGGGAAAAAAACTACTGCCTGGGGGGGTGGGTTTGGTGAATGATTTGCATATGCATACATGCAAATCATTTTTCAAAGAGGTGGGGCCAGGACCCCAGTCCCACTGGAAGTGCCTCTCATCATATTGGCAATAGGATGTTGTAGCCAAATAATTAGGCTTTGAAATAGAATTCTTCATATATATATATATATATATATACCTACACCCACATATATATATATATATTTTTTTTATATTTTTATATATTTATTTTTTTTCCCCCGTTCTTCGATGTTTGTGTGAAAACGGGCAAATCAGGTTCCGCCCGTTCTTGTATTTTCACCACCAATGGACCCCACCACCTTCTCTCTCTTTAAATACAAACAGAAATGAATGGCATTAATTTTGAGAAGTGTGAACTTTGCATGTGAAGCCAATAAAAAAGAAGAAGAGGAAAAGAAACTGTGAAAAACAAAGGTTGAGATGCTTAAATTTGATTCGATTCAATTATTTTTTTTGTTATCGACTGGCAGAATTCATGACCAACTCCAAAGATGTATGTTTCTCCTCGAGAGCATGCAATGGCCCTTACTCACACAGGCCTCGTCACCTCTCCGTCATTTTAAAAATGCAGAACACAGCGGGGGCGTAAGTTAGGGCGTCAACATAGCTCGTGATCTCGTCAAGAGAGATGACTACATCGCACAGAGGGGTGGGGGGTGGGTGTAGGTAAGAGATTGTATCACCTGCACCAAATTTAATGTCCCTATATATATATATATATATCGAAAATGTCAAGTCGTCGAATACGCCAGAAACAACGGAAAAACTGGTCGGGCGTCTGGTTAAATATCCCAATTCTCGTCCATTTTTTGAGTATGGGTAAAACGTATATAATCAATCAACCGTCTCCATAGCGAGAGTGGATCAATTATCAAAGCATAATATTTCAAATAATTTTAGAGGAGGGGTGAAGGATGAAAAAGTCTATATATGCGGGGGGGGGTCGGGATGGAGAACGGAGGGAAAGAATTTGCCTTGCTCTGTACGGAAGTAAAAAGCGATCAAATCAACGGTTCAAAAAAGAAAACGGGAGGTCTGAAATAGCCGCAAAAGCTTGAACGGGGGGGGGGGAAGTGTCCTGCCGGAAGAAAAAGCAGACTGGTTGGGATAAAAAAGATGAAAAAGACAAAACCAGTGAAAAGCACTTCTGCTCGGCGATTTGGTGACCTGCGACCTTAGACGTCTGACCGCGTACAGGTGCCTTATTAAACTCGTTATCATGCTATTATCAGGAAAAGAATGTTCGCAACTGGGATTTTTTGGGGGCGGAAAATTAATTTCTAGGCGAAGTTGGAAGAGCCGGATGAAGAATTGTCATGCAGAGAAGATTTTATGCAAATGATATACAAATGAGCAAACATATATACAAACATCGGAATAAAAATGAAAATGGGATAAGCAAAGAACAGAACAAGAACTGCCAAATTTATTTAACGTGACTTATTTTTTGCTTGGGAGATAATGATATATTATTACCCTGGCCATAAACGTGTGGAAAACAAGGTTATCTGAATTTTTTTTTAAATTTTGTTTATGAAAACTCATCTCAACAGTCATACTTCTGCAAAGTTATACCAAGCCCCCCCATTGAATATAAAGGAATAATTCTTTAAAATATCTTTGACACCTGGTGGTACCAGGGAGTTGCTAAAACTCCCCCCAGGGCGGGCGGTATAACTCCATGGGCGATGACGATTCCTATTGAGTGTGGGGAGTCATCCATCCGTATAACCTCCTGGTAAGTAAGGTGTGTGTTTCCATGAGTCAGGCATCCTGCTTTTTCTATCCAGTTCATTCTGGTTGCACCCTTTCCAAGTGCAGCAAAATTCAGGTTAAAAAAAGAAAAGAAGAGAGGTCACCCGATGCATATTTCTGGCGGCAGACAGTACCCCGTTTCACTGGTCGACTCTGTCTAGCCTCTGTGCCTCGCTCGATTCAACTGTGCCGGGTCCGATCGTGGCTGATTGCAACAATCTTCCGATTGGCCTGTAAAGTAGTTCACCTCCTGGGTTTTCTTTGTGAGTTTGTGTCACACGGAAGAACTGACGATGAATACCGGTGGTAATTGTGGAATGTCTTTTGTGTTTGAGATATTTAGCTGGGTCAGTGATTTTTTTAAGGGTGTGAGTTGCAAACGGATTTTGGGGGATTTGTTTTGGGTGGTCCCCCCCCCCCCCCACTCCACCTTTTCATCTTGATCGACAAATTTGGGTTACGCCTTCGTTGTCTGCACGCCGTCTCTGAGGCAGAATCCATGGGAACAAAACTTTGCATGGCAATCGATGCTCTGCATGCAGGTTTAAACGTTTTAAAACAAAATAAAAAATTGGGGGAGGTCCTCCAAATAATATTAAGGGATTTATTTAAACGGCCATCAACGTCTGTAAGTACTTTTCATTAGAGTTTCACTCCCAGAACTTTAATAAATAACCCCCCCCTCGGACAATGAAGAGGATGATACTCCTACAAAGGAATTAGCAACATTCACGGCTGAAAGGCCCTAGGGCCAGCCATCCCGTCTAATCGTTGTAATTTAATTACGTTATCGTTTTGGGTTTGGAAAAGGTTTCACTTCGAAAGATGATGATCTGAGTATCGATATTATTATTGTTATTATTGTTACTGTTCTTGTTATCATTCTTGTTGTTGTTATTATTGTATTATTACTACTATTACTACTACTACTAGTATTAATAATGTTATTACTACCTATTATGCTTATTAATTTTATTATTGTTGTTAATTTTACTATTCTTGTTAATGTCGTCTGAGAACAATTGATTTTAAAAACAAAAACAAATCTGAAAAGTGCAATGAAAGATCGCACGATTTCAAGAATGGAGAAAAGATCATCCTTCCGCATTACCCCCTCCCCCGCTTTGTCTTTGGTAGTTTTTATCTTATCATTTGTTTTTCCAAGACGGCCTAATTAATTCTACTCCGGTTTAACTCTTGAGGCCCCGCCTCTTGGACGACGAGTTGAATGCTACTTAATTAAAGGGCAACTTTAAGCCGTTTCCTTGAGGATGTTTTTCTTCTCTGACTCTCTGAAATGCAGAGGCAGTTTATCCGAGAGGATCGTGAATGACATCGTCAACTGCCATTGTGTGGATATTTGTGGGGAGGGGGGTTGGTGGAGGTGTATAGGGTGTGCACATCATGGGGGCGGCAAGAGGAAGGGTGGAGATCCCTAGACGAAAAAAAAAGTAACGGTAGTCCCTTCCGTCCTCTACGGACGACGGACCGTTGAACCAAACGCTATACCGTCGAAATGATCAATTATCGATTGGCTTCTTGGTAAGCCAGCGGTTAATTATGACTTCATCGTTGGTTGGCTATTCGATTTCAAATTTGCCCTGTTTGTACCATGCGATTTGAAGAGTGTTTTTACTTGACCTTCCCCCTCACCCCTCACTCTTTCGATTGCTGTATTCTCTTACGATTGATTTTTTTTTTGTAATCCTCGAGTAGAGATTCCTGTATAATAATAATAATAATAATAATAATTTGTGTTGACCTGATGATGCAACCTGTGGATTTTTTTTCCCCCAAGCGTAATTTAACCCTTACAGCCTGCCGGTGCGGCATTTTTTGGAGGTCGAACGTTCGTTCTTGCGACCCCGGCGAGGGCAGCAGCAGCAGACGTCACAGACGTCTCTCCCGCACGGAGCTTGATGGTGCGCTGCTCAACCCGTGCGCTGCTCCCCTCGATTTATTTTAGCTCTCCGACGAGCACATGCGTGCCATGGTGGCGACGACATCGTCGACAACACCACGGAGGACACCTGCAGCCGTCTATCTGATTTTAAAAATGACACAAGTCCCGGGGGACGGGGGGGTAGCCTATGTGCATGACCCGGGTCTACGATACTGACCGAGCACTGTGGAGGGGCTGGTCGATAAAGAAACTTAAATTAATTAATCATAACTTCCAGTTTCTTTTGTAAAACAGAAACTAGGACACAGGTTCCTTCCCAGTGGTGTCAAAACTTTTTGTCTCCCACGGTTAGACCTATGTAGATCATTTCAGTTGTTGTGATGGTTATCGATGGGAAGTATGCTGAAATGTAGGTTGAAGATTTCTCCGCCTCCTCCCCCCCCCCCCCGGTTTTGAACCTCGGAAGTGTGAAAATCCTGGTTTTGTTTTTTAGTTTTTACCCGTTGCATTGACAAATCAGGTCAGGGCGGCGAGAATGTGATCGCTGCTATAGCTTTGTGCCATGCCGAGACAGCACCGCTAAATATTTGCACCAACCGCTGGGGCATACCGAGGACCTCACCGACCGACCGGCCGGCATTCACAACAATCGTCCGTGGGAAAATTTTCCTCGCATCACGGGCGCAAAGTGACGGGCATTGCAGCCACATGCGTGTCTGCATCGTGCAGACACGTTTGGTTTTTCCAGTTTACGATTCGTTTTAACTGCACATAGCATTTTCCTCCGCCTGGTTTTCTGGCCAGTTGAAGTAAAAATTTCTTACGGATTTCTTTTGGCGAGTCTGACGGGGTGTCCTGGGTCTGCGCGTCTTCCGTTGATCTCGAGCTATTTAGTAAAAGATCGATTTATCCAAAGTTAATTGTATAGATGAAATTCTTTAAGAAAAGTATTTAGCGGGCGACTGTTGCTTGCGTTATGTGGACTTTCCGATATCGCTTTGAAAGTTTGAATCGACCCTGTAAATGTAAATGCCAACTTATACTTGTTGAGTCATCATGATTTTAGGGTATCCTGCAGTAAACAGGACTTCTTGCTATGATTGCACAACATGGAAGTATTATTACTCTGACACAGTGACGGTAAACAAAACATCCATCATTTGTAGTATTTGATTTGCCAGGGACAATTTGAAAATTCAACATGTACTAGATAATAAAGAGGGGGTGTGAGTAGTATAGCATGGAAAAAGGAGGGAGAAGTACAGATAGGTGAGTGGGATAGCATTGAATCAATTCTATCTATAGTTAAAAAACATTGTTTTTAAACATAAAAAACATTGTTTTTAAACTTAAATTTGAGAGTAAGTATTTACAAAGTTCCTATGCTTTTGCCCGGGTATTTGGGAGGGGAGGGGGACTCTATAGATCTTCTCTTCTGGGTGGAAAATATGACTGGGGTGTTGTTGTTGGCAATATTATGGTATACTACAAAAAACTGGCAAAGTTAATAATGGGTCATGGCTGCATAGACAGACTATAGACTTCAAATTTAATAGTCAATTCAAGAGTGAAGAACCAACCGTCTGAATATTATAGTGTTGTACTTTCGCGGCGGCTGTGATCAGAGAAGCATTTGGCGTTTTTGTCCTCGCAAGGAGTCGATAGGTGGGAGACAGGAGGGACAGAGATGGCGACGAAACCCCCCCCCCCCCACTGCCGTGAATATGAAATTAATATCTTTGCAGAATTAGGTCAATGGAGTTCTCCGTTCCCGTTCTTTCGTTTTCCATGATGGAGGGGAAATTTTGCAAAACTCCCCGCGAACTGCCGCACACGAGTCTGCGTGACCGTTTTCTCTTTCTGCATGTATATATATGACCCCTCACCCCCCACGTACTTTAACGCGGAGGCAAAGTTCAGCTCTGAGCTCCCTAAAAGTCGTAGCCGTTTTCTAGGAAGCCTTGCGATTGCGTGACATCGCGAAGGGTATGATTATATTGCATGGAAAAAGAAAGTTGGGGACTGTTTATTTGCTAATTTCATGATCGAAAGTGGACTCTGATCCCTCCTATAGTAGTTTATATTTTTAGCCTTTATTTTTCTTAGAATGTATCCAGGAAATTAATAATAAGAGTCGTTGGGGAAAATTTCGAGAAGGATTTACCCTAGAGGTTGCAATCATTTGAGGACCGCAGCCGGTACAATTTGGGATCTTGCGAAGCTAGTGTAAATCAAGGAATTAACTACTGTTAATGCTTTTAATTTGGGAAAGCTAGCGTAGGTCATGACATTTGAAAAGACTGGATCATTAATTTTTACGATCCGATACAGAATTAGGCTTTACAGTGATGTTTGATTTTTCATGTGTTTGTGTGTATGTATGTATGGGTGTGTGCATGCGTCTATGTAAGTATACAGACGGCTTGCATGCTTTCAAATTCTCAAAACCGACATGTGATGCTAGACACATTGATGTGCCATGATTGGATAGATATGTGTCATATTGTTGTATGGTACTCATGAATGTTATTGAGTCTGTAGGGCTTGTAATATTAATACAACAGTTTGTGTGTTTAACTTCATGGGGACTATTACTAAAACGCTCAGGAAGTGGTTCGGAATGGCCGTAGGATTCCCCACCCACCCCCTCCCTGTAACACGTCCTGTACCGCGCTCGCTGACCTCGGCGTTGCGCCTACGCAGATTTGCCAGATTTCCCCTGGCTTTTTTGTCCCCGCGGACTTGTGACGACGGTTTGCAGTACGACGACGTTATAAAACCTGTCCCGCGGAAGATAATTCATCGACCTCCCTAAGCGTGTGTTTTTTTTTTTTTTTTTTCCCATCCTGCATTCTTCTTTCGTGGACGTTGCGTTTGTCGTGAAAGACGACCGCCATTACAGCCCCGACATCCAGGAGTATTTCGGAAACGCAACAATGTAATTGACTCTAGAACGGGGGGGAGTTTTTAAGGTTCGTAGAAAAAACGAGTCCGATGCTGAAAGTCTCGTTGATATATATATATG
>JAODAG010310522.1:0-13054 GCA_027574785.1 Orphnurgus asper | reverse complement strand
CACCAAAGGTAACCATGAATCTACACCAAAGGTAACCGTGATTCTACACCAAAGGTAACCATGATTCTACACCAAAGGTAACTATGATTCTACACCAAAGGTAACCATGATTCTACACCAAAGGTAACCATGATTCTACGCCAAACATATAGAAAGCTACCAGTTACAAAACACTGTATGGTGTTAGAGCAAACATTGTAAGCACTGTCAAAGATACTATTCTTAAACACAACTGCAACATCATGAATTACAGTGTGTATCATGTTCAGAGTGTTCAGCTTTCTTCATTCTGTCCAACCTTTGTCGATTCTTATTTTTCCTCTTCTTGCTCTTGTGCGACCTGGACGTCAGTGGAAACCACTTTTCATGAGCTAACGATACATCTGTTAAATCGGTTTCGTTCCGACTCGCCTGCTTATGTGTGGCTAATTCTCTCCGGGTAGCTGTACATCCCCACATACTGTACGTCTCTGGCAATGGACTTCCAGACTATAAAAAACTTCTGGCAATGGGACTTCCAGACTATAAAAAACTTCTGGCAATGGACTTCCAGACTATAAAAAACTTCTGGCAATGGACTTCTAGACTATAAAAAACTAAACCATGCAGGAGAAAATCCTGCCGGCTACGCCATTGTAGAGAACTCAATGAAACTCAACTTAACACAATGATGGCTGCTGTGTGTATTCTGCCTTTTTATTACCTCAAATATCATATATACCCAGTCTGTACACCTGTGGCAAGTCATATACATAACAATGCAATGCATAACTTTACATAGTCAGTGCATCACAGCAATGTATGGTAACTCTTAATTAAGGAATACTCTATAGTACTACTACTAAGTTACTAATTCCAATCAGTCATTTATGAGCTGCCTGGTAGAAATGTTTCACCTATTTCCCACAAAGAATGACTTCGATCAGCAATGCAGCGTTTGTTAGCATGGGCGACTTCACCCGCTTGACATCCTTTTTAAGCTGTTATGTACTGTCAACATTTGTTGAAAATTGCTATAATCAACGGTCGCTACTTATGCAACTGAACAGTACACACTGACAAAATATTATTGAAGCACTACTGTATTCTTGCATAAGGGTAACAATGAATAATGATGATCTGAACACAGCCGATAATTTATGTCTACCTACATGGTTTACAATATCGGCCCAACACTATAAAATAGCCTAACGTTATCTGAAGCCTAGCCTAACGTTATGCTGTACTGCTAGCAGTAGCAGTTAGGCCTTGGTACACTTTGTTGTTGCCACTGCATAACGTTATACTAGGCTTCTTTTTTGGCGAATGAAATTTTACAATTTGGCGAGAGTAGATTTCTACTCGTGCTCGCCAAGTGGCGACTTGTTTTTAAAATTTATGTCTAGGCCTGCAAATTACCAAAGCTTTGCACTTGGCAAGAGTTACTTACTAATTCCAATCAGTCATTTATGAGCTGCGTGGTAGAAATGTTTCACCTATTTCCCTCAAAGAATGACTTCGATCAGCAATCCAGCATTTGTTAAGCATGAGCGACTTCACCCGCTTGACATCCTTCTTAAGCTGTGTTATGTACCTTCAACATTTGTTGAAATTACTGTAACTTTTACAAAAGTCAGTCGTTAAGATTTGACACATGAAATAAAATGTCCTAAACTTGTTCTAAATTTTCCTTTTCAGAAATGTGAAAACTGTGCGTAAGACTATGCACGCTGGCACAGTGAGAGCATCAGTTAATAGCCGATGTGACCAGCCACCTCTGGGAAACTAACACTCTTGGAAACTAATAATACTTTTGGAAATTCTAACAAGCTGGTTATCCGTGATGTAGTCGAAGGGTTAAATTTCTCTCCCTGTGATAATCTGAAGGAATTATAATTCTGTGGACATCGGCGGTTTCCGATCGTTAACTATGGATTGAAGCAAATTCTACCATGCAAGGGAAACCCGGCCATCGTTCAGGTCAACCCTATTGGCCGGTCCAAAGCATCCATGGGCCGACGAGCCAGAGGATGTCCGGACCATATCAGAGGATGTCCACACCGTATCAGAGGATGTCTGACAGTAGTAACTTGATCGCTGTACCCGTATGCAAAGAGACGGCGCAACGTGACCATGCCGATCTGTACACCAGTAAAGGCAGATCAGACTTGCATCATTCGACGCCACCGTCCCCCCAGCGTCACCGTGTGCAATCCTCCGAGGGGCGCCACCGGAGGGGCGCCACCCGTTTCCAAGCGGAGAAGAGTCTGCATCGGAATCCTGTCCAGCAGCCAGTCGTCCAATGTGCGTACGGTTCTGTCAAAACCTCTGTTCCAACTGTTAATGGACCATCGTCTCTGCCAGGAGATCAGTGCAAGGATTCCTGTGACGCACCTGCGATGTGCCCGTCAGTCATGACTGACCGTCCAGGAGTTTCCCCTAATAAACGTCCTATCACAGTCCCGCAGGAAAAGATAGCTCGAACGGACGTTAACTTGCATCACGGCCAAATTGGCAACCCAGGCTCACATGCCAGTCGGCCATTGTCGAGTAATGCTTCGTTCGCCCCTGGTGTGGTAAACGACAGTCACCCGGAGAATGTCGCGGCCCAGCCTTCGAAACAACTTAGCGACACAACTCGGAAGGATGTTTCTTCGAGAAGCCAGACCTCTCTAAACACTCAAACATTTTGTGAAAAATCGTCCAATGCTGTTGAAAGTACGAAGAATGTCCAACAAACCATCTCTTCGAGTGAATTTCAAAAGAGAAAAGAATGGTTTGAAAGAGAAACACATTTGGGCCAGGAATCCTGCAACAGAGTGAATGTCGATACATTCAACAAGCAATCACCTACAAAGTCTGTGTCAGAAGTCGATTTTGCGGTCCACCGACGTACTCTCGCCGGTGATTCTTCCGGCAACCGCGAGAAACATGCGGTCCAGAGTTCTCAAGAAGCGTTGACAGATTCCAGCAAGGCCATAGACTTGCTTGTCAAACATGTACCAGACTCATGCTCACTGCAGTCTCCGTCTCCGTTCTCGGATAACAGTCCACCCGTGAAAGCCCAGAACGGGGTTCAGCGGGTACCGTCGTCGCCTTTGGCCCAGGTTTCACCTCGGGTTCCTGCGGTAACTCCAAAAGCTCCGGGGAGGGTCCCAAGGCTCGCCACAAAGATGAACGCGGCTGACGTTGCGTATACCCACGGCGCTAACGGCCATGCTGTACTGCATCCGCTTCACCAGTCTCCTTCGAAGCTCGTTCGTCCTGCTGTCGGCGCGACCGCTGCGAGATGGCGCGACGAAGATGCGGGACCTGATCATTACAGCCGTCGAAATCTGCTCATTTGCAGCCCCGTTGGGTCTCGGGAGGGAGGTTTCCTCTCGCCCAAAACAGCCAGCCCTCAGAATAGGGTGGTCATCGAGCCCATCGATCTGAGCAGGAATCCCGTCGATCGGAAGCGTGATGGACCTACTAGACGCATCTGCAAGCCTATGGAAGGTGGCACTGCAGATGCAGTGGGTTCACCAGAGCGAAGCAGAGCCGATGTACCCGTAGGTCCCGAGGTGGGCCGACGGCAAATTGCCGAAAATGCAGCCGTCTCCACCGCCATTCGCCGTGACCGTACGTCGCCCCCGAGGGCCTCAAGTCAGCCTCCGGGATCACGCCCAGCGCACGAGAGTAGAAGTCCCCATGGCCCCGAGAGGAAACCCGCCGCCCTCAAAGCAACCCGCCCCACAAGCTCTGAGCTGAGCGGGTGGAGGATACCGAAAGAAGGAGAGGAGCAGCCGTCGTCCACGGTTCATTTAACTAAACCGGTCAAATCCCATCCAAAGGCCAAACAAGCTGAATTGCACGGTGGAAATCCAGCTTTACCACCAGAACGGAAAGGAAACGCTAAAGGTCCGAGGGCCAGAACCCAGAAGAGTCACAGCAGCGTCCATCCCAGCAGCCAGCCGTCTTTTGCCGAGCTCATGGAGATTGCATCGCGGAATACAGCCAAGGTCGGCGACCTCCCACTGAGAGACTCGCGGAAGAGGAGGTACTCAGACGGCCAGGTGAACCGGTGCAAGGTCCCCGGAGGAGGTTCAAGGATGCTGCCGGACGACCCGATCTTGTGTAAAGTCCGAAAGCTAGAACTGCTGATGGAAAACCGAGAGTTGCCCCCGGAGGCGTGCAGCAGGGGGGACGACGTGGATGGTAAGATCACCGGGAGTACGGAAAGTCCTGCAAAAGAGAGATCCAAGAGAGACTGGGAGACGGCTACTGCCCCCTCCCGACCGTTGGCCGAGTCGGACGGCGATTACCCAACGGTCGCTTCTTCTCAACAGTTGGAGAAAAAGTTGCAACCAGAATCCACCTCTCAAGAGGATAACCCTTCCTCTTCGTACGCGAACGCTGCTGCTTCAGCAGATGTCGGTGGCAACAAAGCAATTTCCGTGACTCTGCCAGGGAAGAAGAATTCTGTCTCCGTACGAGAGGATCATCCTAGTTTGCCTAACCCCCGTCGACTGATAGAGAAGTCTCCTCGCAGATCGGACGTTACCTTGGCAGGGATGGTCGATGTCGAACTAGCGACCTCTTCACCGTTATACGTTTGTGATTCCTCTGCAAACCAAGAATCAGAGATGGTGGCAAAGTTGCTTTCGCATGGTTCACAGGAGAATACATTAAAAGGTGAGTTAGACTCTTCTACGTTATGCGTACCACTAGGTGATGGGTCAGGGCCCTGTTGCTGGTTATATCGAACTCAATTTTTGCATGATCAAGAGATTATTTCCCCCTGTATTCTCAGTTTGTAATAATTCAACTTTTCTAACGTGTTGCAGTTGGGGTGTGTGGAGGAGTGGTGTGTTTAGTTTATTTTGTTTAGTAAGAAAATGGTCAGGAAGGACAAGTGTCCTCATCAAGAGACCCCGAATGCCAACGACCCAAACCACAAGAACCTGACCTCAAAAGTCTATCAACCCGGATAAATGGATCCTTGCCGTTCTGATCCTTTTTTTACTAAACTAAACGTGATCAATAACTTGTCTTTTTTTTTTTTGGCTTAATTCCTTTCAGAGGATACCCCAGGTCCCTCCTTTTCTTCCAGCAAATTGATACCTGCATTCGTTACTTTCAGAGGACATGTCTGTACACGAAGACGAGTCGGGAGTCCAAGCCATCTTCAGCGAACTGCAGGGCAAGGGCGCCAGGAAACTGCCCGGCACGCCAAGAGCCGCGTCGTTGCCGCTTTCGCCCTCGGGGGCGGAGAAAAAATTACTCAGCGCGCATAACATCAGGAGGGTGGAGGTGAGGTTGTCCGGGCTAGAGGTGAGCAGGCGGCTCGGTGCGGCAGCCCCGGTACCGGCCAACAGAGGCAGCAGCAGCAGCAGTGACGACCGTAGGCCGCCCCCGGGGTGCCATGGAGACGATGCGGAGGAGAGCAGCGAGGACGATGACGGCTTTCTGATGGCCAAGCCAGCAGCGTTGATTCAAGAAACTGCGGCTTTAGTGTGAGTGCGAAACGTTCCCTTTGGATTGTAACGTCCGTAAGATCTTCCGTTTTGCATGAAATCGAAGGGGAACACCTTTCAAAGGGCAGACGGGTTAGATACCCCTTGAAGGCCTCCAATAATTGATAAAGAAAACCAGATCCACAGCCTGCCAGGATCGTGTGACCTTGATATAATTTTGTTATTGTCAAGACAGCAGATGTGGTGACGGTTCATCTTTTTCTAATTTTTCTAATGTCATGTGTGAAGAATGTTCCTCGTTTCTAGCAATTAGACCATCAGCTTGGGGGAGTTTCAAAAAGATCACCCTGGTGTCTTCTAAATTATAGCTAGACTCATTTAAAGGAACAATACGTCTGGGATGGTTGATTACAGAGCAAATGCGATAGCTCCCTGACAGATCCCTGCCCAACACATAAAGCCTTTTCACGATTGAAAGACATTCTCCGAGTAAAACCATTGCAGAAATAACGCAGGAATGGTAAACCTTTAGTGGTACGAGGGGTTGGCAAACAACTGCTCTATACCATAAACAAAGGGAATAATTTATTTGAATATCACAATTATGCCTGCCCTGCATGTAACCGTCCAAACATACGTATCGTTTCAGGTCGTTAGGGCGGAATAAGAATAATTAGAGTGGAAAAATTTCTAACAAAGCTCTCGTTCTCTTCTGAAGTGTTGATAATTGTTTTAAGTAAAGCCTTTTTCTGGGGTATCGTCAGTGTATATTTGTCCTACTTCGAGGATAACCTGTCGTGCCGTTGGTTATTCCATGCGCTGTTGGTTTCATGTCGTCTCTGAAGTGCTCCAAATGTTATTCCCGGCACACCCACTTGCAACTGCATGCGGTGATTATATACATAATTATTTTTATCCTGCAGTGATGTGCCCATGCCAGTCACTCCTTCCAAACCATCCGCTTTGCAAATGGCCGTAAGTTTGTTTTTGCGAGTTTGATTTTGCCGTTTTTACGATATTAACTTGATTCTGATAACTAGTATAGCTGAATGAGTCTGGTATCAATTATAGATTATATAAGTCTGTATTAGCTGTGCTGTTTGGATGTGGCATCTACTGTATCACAGCTATATTAATCTGGTATCTACAGTATGACAGCTGTTTGAATCTGATATCTTACTGTATGACTGCTGTTTAACTGTCATCTACTGTAAAACAGCTTTTTGAATGTGGCATCTACTGTTTGACAGCTATGTTAATTTGATATGTACAGTATGACAGCTATTTGAGCCTAGTATGTACTATATTACATCTGGTTGAATCTGATAGCTACTATATGGCAGCTGTTTGGGTCTAATATCTACTGTGTGACAGCTGTTTGAATCTGTTATCTACTACACTAATATATACTCTATGACAGCTGTTTAAATGTGATATCTATTGCCTGATAGCTGTTTGAGTTTGATATCTACTGTATAACAGCTGTTTGAGTCCGATATATATTTATTTTGTCTGATAATATATGTTTGAGACATATGACAGATATTTGAGTCTGATATATATTATATGCCAGCTGTTTGAGTCTGATATCTACTGCATTACAGCTGTTTGATTCTGATATTTATTTTATGACAGCTGTTTGAATCTGATATCCACTATTTGACTGCTGTTTGAGTCTGATATCTATAGTATGACAGCTGATTGAATCAGATATCTACTGTATTATACAGCCGTTGAGTCAGATATATGTATTTTTGAGTCTGATATCAACTTGTATGATGGCTGTTTGAATTTGATATCGATAGTACAATGTCCTGCTGTGTAAGACTAATCTGTTGTAGCTGTGTGAGTCTGATATCTGTTACAGCTATTCTGTGCTCGACATCGTGAACGGACCCGTAAAAGCCCTCTTTTACGTACGTCCTCTATAAATCGTACTTCATGCTGCAGTGAAATGTATCAGGTTAGACGAGGATCATTCAATATCAATATTAGAAAATTGTAGAAAATAATATATTTAATTTAGCGTGAAGCGTTGGATTAGATTCAGTTCCCTGTTGAGAAGGTTACTAGCATGCCCCTTTAATGTCTAGCCTGTTTTCCTTTACAAGATATTTTTTGGGGGGAGGGGAAAAGGATTATTTCACATACTGCCATTTTTCCAGCACTGTATTCCTTTGTTCCCAATAGCTTCATCTCAGTCCAGTGTCTCGCTCACCTGTCATGGTGGTGAATCCCCAGCCCAAGAGGCAACCTTTAGGCTGCACCATGGATGAAATACTCCATCGTAAGACTAACCAGGTGAGAGAGATCCATTTTCGACCTTTTGAAGGAAGGCGTTGCCTTTGTCTTATTTTTTTACAAAATCGGATTTTTTACAGGGGCAGGGTGCCAATGGTATTTGATTAAAGGGACATCATTCAAATCGGAAGTTAAACTTTGTTCAGGGATTTCCTCATCACATAAATGTTCTCCTTGGCTGTACTTCCATCCAATCCTACAGTCAATAAACATAGCCGGTTCACTTCCTGTTCTCTACCTTGCCTGCGTACCATTGTCGAAGATCACTGAAGCATTAACTAAGGGCTTCGTTAGGTGTTTCCATCCCACAAGTCTTTTACACTTTCTTGAATCTCCCCTATCGTCATGCTTTCAATTCCTTTGATGCATTTAATATTTGTTTACTTTTGTTTGTGTTTATTTGGTATTCTATATTTCATTGTGTAAACGATTAACATGTTCATTTTGTATAATGCTAGAAATAAAATAAATAGTTAAGTGAATCACTTTCTCCAAGGTTGGTTGGTCAAAGGCATCAATAGTTATGGGTTATGAATATCTATTGTTATGAGTTATGAAAATCTATTGTTATGAGTTATGTATTGTTATGAAATGAGTTGAGGCAGGCACATTTGTTATAATCTCTCTTGCCAGACCTGAGAATGGCAGGTTTGGTTACATATAGCCAGTGCTAGAGTTGCAGGTTTGGTTACATATAGCCAGTGCCAGCAGACCTTAGAGGGGTAGATTTGGTTACATACAGCCATTGCCAGACCTTAGAGTGTCAGGTTTGGTTACATATAACCAGTGCCAGCAGACTTTAGAGGGGTAGATTTGGTAACATACAGCCATTAATTGCCAGACCTTAGAGTGGCAGGTTTGGTTACATATAACCAGTGCCAGCAGACCTTAGAGTGGCAGGTTTGGTTACATATAATCAGTGCCAGCAGACCTTAGAGTGGCAGGTTTGGTTACATAATCAGTGCCAGCAGACCTTAGAGGGGTAGGTTTGGTTACATACATCCATTGCCAGACCTTAGAGTGGCAGGTTTGGTTACATATAACCAGTGTAGGTAAAGAGATCCCAAAATATGAACGTCTGTGTACGTGTCTAAAGAAAATATTGTAACGGAGGATTTGTTAATGTTGTATTGGTTGACGTTGTGAAACAAATATCCCAGATTAAGTGAAAAGAGGTCATTCATTTGGTAGCAAGAGGTTTCTCCTCCAATGATATAGTCGGAGCTTCCTGTTTGACATATTTTCAAATGAGGAAATAGAGTTGCGTATAGATGTTACAGACTGAGCAGGTACACAATGTGGACATTAAATAGAGTTGGGATTAGGTGTTACACCCCTTTAACAATAATGTGGACGATAGTTAGAGATATTAAATCTAAATAGAGTTGGGTACAGGTGCTAAATAGTGTACAGATAGCCCCTCATCCTTTTAACAACCTAAATATTCAACTATAGTAGTGTTTATGCGTTAACATACCTGCGTTAAATGTCCACTCCGGTCAATGGGATGGTCGAGCCTGCTTCTCGCTCACAAGCAGGTCGATGTTAGGGCTATGCTTTGGATAAAGCGCACCGAACATCATGTTCAACATTCAGTGTGGGGATCTTTGTTTTGTTTTTAGAAGAACGACTGACGAGAACCCTGCTTCACACAGCCATGTATATGGGAATACTATGAGCGAATTAATAGCCAGGGCACAATTATATTACGATGCATAATGGCCGATAACAAATAGCTGTCTGTGTACAGCCACTTGAGGGATGCATAAAAAATAATACAATAAAAAAAGTAATAAAAAATGAAGCTGTGTACCACGCCGCGTACCACCGAGAAAGTCCAAATGTACCACTGGTGGTATGCGTACCACAGGTTGGGAACCCCTGATCTAAATATAGTTGATTATAGTTGTTACAAACTGCAGATACTCATCCCTTTAACAGATACTAATCCCTTTAACAGATACTCATCTCTTTCACATTGTAGACCCTAAGAGTTGGGTATCGATGTTAAAGACTACAGATACTCTTCCCTTTCACAATGTGGACACTTTAAATAGGGTTGGGTATAGATCTTACAGACTACAGATATTCATCCCTTTAACATGTCTACACTAAAGAAAGTTGGGTATAGATGTTACAGACTACCTCATCCCTAGAATCTAGGTACCATAATGTTCAGCTGATTTCTCTCCATGTACCGACTTCATCGGCCAACCAGGGTTAAATGTGCTGAATGCATTTATACTGCATCCTCTTCATCAGGCCAAGTGTAGCTAGTAGGTAATGTTATGAACCTTGTTTGATTATCCTAACAGAAGCTGAAGGATGGAGACATTGTAACTATCCGCAATAAACTGATGGCGGGTGTGTCTAAAGGAGGGATTGCTAAGCTAGCGTCGGAAGTTGTGGTAATCGGAGATGAGGAGGAAGGGACCAACAAAGATGAAATTGAAATAGAGGAGAGTTGTCTGGCAAAAGTGAAGGTAATCGATAATAATAAGTTATGTAAGCCTAAAAAATAATTGGTATATTGCTCATACCTGCATTCATAAGCACAAATGTATTACAGGAACTGTACATCAGCGTTTAATTCCCGTGCATGGTTACATATCCCACTTCTGCGACCATATTAGGATGTAACTCTGAAATCCAACCCTCTCTGAAATCCATCTGAATTCCGCTCACTCTCAACAATGAATTTATTTTTTTATGTTTGTCTACGATGTTATTGCTCACTCCTGTATTAATAAGCACAAAATATATTACGGGAGGTGCACTTTCTCATCAGTCCTCGACTCTGTAGTGCACGATTACATATCCCACTTCTGTCACCATAGGAGGATGTGCATGTAACTCTCTGGAAAAGTCCGTTCATCAATAATGTTATTTTTATGTGTTTTTTTATGTTCGTGTACGATGTTATTGCTCACTCCTGTATTAATGAGCACAAAATATATTACGGGAGGTGCACTTCCTCATCTGTCTTCGTTAAGTTAATTTTTTGTTCTATTTTTGTGGTTTACCTTTAGTTCATGTCTCAGGCAGAAAAGATTCCGGATACACCACCAGGGGAGGAGATATTTGACAGAGAGAAAGTCTGTCAGGTATGTAGTTACTTCTACTTTGGTAGCATATCATTTACATTTGTTGTTGAATTGATGAAAGGATGCAAAAGTAAAGTACCATTACAGTCTCTGTTGGATTATAATAGCATCCATAACATAAGAGATATTACCTTCTTAAAATTCAAGGGCTCATCAATCTAAAACCCGTTTCATAGATAATCAGGATGTAATCAAGCATGTTTCCTTATCCTTTTCAAACCTGAAGGTTGTTTATTTTGTAAAGGTTTTTTATGTGTTCAATGAACGATATCTCCTGATTAGAGAGTTACTAACCAGATGGATCAAATGTGACCTGTTGAAGCAGTAATAAGATTGAACCAAGGTGACTTGTTGGAGCAGTAACTAGACAGGTCCAATGTATCCTTGTTGGAGCAGTAACCAGATGGATCCAATATACCTGCTGGAGCAGGAACAAGACCGGTACTTTGGGTCCTGGATAACCAGACTGGCTGGTTTCAATAGTAAGACATAGCAATGGTGCTGTGTTCATAATAAACTATATGCAGCCAGAGAGCTGCGTTTCACTGCAATAAGTACTCTGTTCCATATCGGGGCACAGACACGCAGGAAACCAATTTGAGTTGGCCATAAAGTCTGCAAATCCTCTTCCCGGTTTTAATTAGCTGTTCACGCCGTCTCAGTGCCTGCCGGTCCGTTGCTGGAGGATCGGAGCATCAAACCAAGTCGGGGACCTCCTGCTGGAAGCTACGCCAGGTTGGTAATGAATCCTAACAAAAAGTAAAGACCTTCTGAAGATTAATGTTAAGCTTAATATGTTTTAACAGGCCGTGTTGTATACTTGTACGTGTTTTGATGTTTTCTCAACTGTGGCAAACATGCACCTTTGATATGAACTGAACTATACCTCCACATAATTCAAATTGAATACATTTTTGACCTACCAGGCGGCTTTGAAATTTTAATCCGTAGCATGGTTCCAATGCTCTTACCTGCAAGATTTTTGCATAATGCATAGTCATGGCAGTTTTCTTCACCCCCGCCCCGTTTCTTTCAAGAAAAAATCTCCATCCACCGCTTTATGAACAATATGCATACCTCTTTGCACTATGGTGGATTCACATGATCACACTTGATAAATTAAGTCTAGTCTGTCTATGCTAGCAGAGCCATTACCTATTCCAGTGTTTGTAAATATACTAGCTTTCCACCACATTATACATCAAGAAGGGAAGATCCTCTGTCCATATAGTTCCCAATGTATTCTTCTCCTCCATTTATGTAACCATATTACTTCTTTACACTTACTACTATTACAATTTTTAAAAATTAATGAATTGAATCCTGGGGTCTTAAAATGGTTCTCTCACTACTGTGTAGCTGAGTATCTCGGTAAGTGGGTTGACCAGTTTCCCCGCTGCCTACGCCCAGCAAAGAAATGAACAATCTTAACAGTGGCCAGAAGTTAGGAGGAACGGAAAATGCTACATTTCTTGCTCAATAGTTTAACATGCTGAAACGTGCGGTCGGCCCATGCAGACTAGTTTCCTTCCTCGTCGGTGACGGAGAAACTTTTAGCCCGTCTTGTCGGTGTTTGTTTTTAATTATTTCGTTCATGACGACTTTTTCTCCTCGTGGTGGTTACACACAGATGAAGTGGAAGACTTCATCAAGTCCGGGTTTCTGGAGACCTTCTACGCGGGTATGCAGATTCCACCCGAGATCATGCGATGGATGTTTATGTTGGGTACGTCTTTCCTTCCCTTAACGAAACCTACGTTGGCAGCTCCGTTAGCCCATCTCCTCCCAGCTATATCGCACTCTACCACGTCAAAATTTGGGAGGGGAGGGGTTGGGGGTGTAATCCTGGCATTCAGCTCTGGGGTCTGGGAGAGAGCGGGTGGAGGGTATGGTGCTAACCAGATTGCACTAAATGTTATATGAGACGGTGATAGTTTTAGCTAGGTTTAGGAACGTCTCAGATATTGTCATATTTATCCCTCGAAGATGACGTATCTGCTTACATGAACACAATAACATTTCAAGTGTTTTTGTTGGTCCTTTAGCACTCCTTTTGATCTCTTAATTCAATGCGCTATCTACATATCCCACTTCTGCCACCATATGAGTAATCTCTGGAATTCAAGTCCTCTCGTCCTGGTTTTTAAAGTTGTTATGCGGGTCTGCATGATTTGAATGTGTTCATTCGGGATTAGGAAATGTTGGTAAAAAGTA
>JAODAG010310521.1:4929-35982 GCA_027574785.1 Orphnurgus asper | reverse complement strand
TAAGAAATGACAACAGAATTTGCATAGTACGTGAATATTCGTGTCCTATTCAGACCGAAACGAATGCCATCATGACTAATACGCACCCCCCCCCGCACCCTCCCCAATCACTCATGCCCCCTCCTCATTGATAGTGGAAACTCTTTTATACCAACTCCCATGTCATGTTATTACTGCATTACTTGATATTTGAGTTTCATTTTTTGGCTGTAATAATTTTGTTTTGCAGAAACCCCATTATTGCTCTATTTCCCCCTCTAGTAATACCATTTCACATTAATGAATTATTATTAGATCCTCCGTATTATTGTTGGATTGAATTACATTGATAAGATCCTTAGTATTGCCATTAGCTTGAACTATAATCATAGATCCTTAGGCAATACCGTTGGAAAAATCTAATCGACAAGTCCAGTTTGATGCCAACAATGGTTAGTCATCAATGGTCTGTCATCGGGTGAACATCACCTACTGGAATGTCTTTTTCTACCAAGAAAGAGAAGCATAACGATGCTCTGATTGTAGATGGCAGTTCATCTGTATCACCCCCCTCCCATTCCCCCAAAGAGTCCCGAGTCGGGTGTTTGGGGTCAAACATTCTCTTTCTCCCCTGACAGGTTAAGCAACTCCTCCACAGATGCCAGTGCATCCCTGAGTGAAATAGCCAAACTCCTAGAAGGTGGAAATAAGAGGTAACTCTATAATCTTTCCTCATTTCAAAATTTTGCTCTTTAAGACATAGCATCCAGTAGTGTCAGGGGGAGGGGGATACTTGAGAGATTCACCCCTCCCCCACCTCGTTTATGTCAGATTACTCACTCCAATTACGTAACTTAAATTGGTGGTGTGTTCTTATTTTGTGGAACCGCCCACTGCAATATACATGCAAAGCTGCCCGTGGTTGCACTAGTGTGTCTCTAGCGGTTGGTTTCAAAGCTCGCCCTTGAGATCCTTCTGGTGGAGGTCGCTTTTATCGATGGTGATGGGAATAAGGGCAAAATGGCTGTTTAATATCAAATCATCTTCAAAGGCAAGTTGCTTTATTTGATATGCTGACCCTTATTAAGAAAAAATTATTTTGGCATTCGTCTTTTAATATTTCCCGGAATGCTCTGGCGGCTGTTTTGCCAGATCTGCCAGCTATTATAAAAACTATAGCAAAGATGGAATTACTAGCCATCAAAAGTACCAGTCGTTAGCAATTTTTGTATCCGGAATTCTTGAAGGCGCAGAATGCCAATTGCAATCCAGCAACAGTTCAAGCAACAGATTGAGGCTTACAAGCAACAGTTGGTGAAGGATTTTAAGTAACAGGTATAGTGAAGGCTTTCAAAACAATAGTTAATGGAGGATTTCAAAACAATAGTTGTTGGAGACATTCAAGCAACAGTTGATGGAGGTTTTTAACTAGCAACAGTTAATGGAGGGGTTCAAGCAACAGTTGATGGAACCTCACCAGCAGCAAATGATGCATATGATTCAAATTGAATTTTGTTTATCTAAGAAACCTTCTAAAGCAATCGATTCGAAGCTAAATGCAAATCTATATCTATGCTAAATCTGATTTGCTGCACATAATTTTTACCCATATTTGGGGCCATGTTTTTCTTTAGTGTTGGGCCGATTATCGGTTTTCAATATCGGTATCGGCCGATATTGGCATTTTCGGTTGAATATCGGTATCGGCAAATTTTGAACTAGTCGATAGTCTCCAACCTATATCATTTCAAAATCAGCCTAATACTAAATATATTAAATATTTCATCTTAGATTCGCGCTAACTAGAGTCATACAGTAGTCAAACAATATTTAGTAAACAAAGTTTTTACAGAAAAGTGTGCATTTGTTATGTGATCTGTATCAAATTTAGTGGTCTGGAATTCCCTGCCAGAATGTACTAAAACATGTGGCATTCTAGTAGGAAAAAAACACAGACCGTCAATGGCCTGTTTTCGTCACAATAACCATCCATGGTTTGCTTAGCGATGATGTGCTGTTTGTTTATCAGAACATTGCAATGTGTACGAAGTAGACTAACAGGCTAACGTTACAGTGTTGTAGTTGATGAATAATCTAAAAGTAAATCTAAAAATAATCTAATAAACTAAAAGTTACTGATACTAGTTTACGCATAGAATGTAAGACATTTGATACTGTACGTGGTAAAAAGCTAAAGCTGCAGCTCGTCGTGTTTGGGGTTCGCGACTTGAAAACGTCCCCTCCACGAATTATTCCACATAATTCCGTTGAGGGGTAACAATGAATAAGGATGATCTGAAATGCAGCCGATAATTTATGATCGTTTCCAAGCACGGTTTACAATATCGGATATCGGCCGATTCTGTGATTGGAATATGGGCCAGAACCGATATTGGCAAATATCAGCCCAACGCTATTTTACTTCTTCTTTCTGCTCCTTCCTTCAGAGGTATATGTGTCAAGACGTTGTATGCTTGTGATGCTGACAATGAATCTGAGCTTTCGTTCCAACCTAACCAAATCATCGTCAATGGTCAGTCTTTGTTGCCTCCATCGGCAGTCTTGCATGGTTTCCCCAATCGGCAGTCTTGCATGGTTTCCCCAATCGGCAGCCTTGCATGGTTTCCCCAATCGGCAGTCTTGCATGGTTTCCCCAATCGGCAGTCTTGCATGGTTTCGCCAAAACAAAGGAGGCATTTCTTCCAAAACCAAATCGGACTCGTCTGAATATATCTCCATTTTGTTGTATCTTGAGATTAATCTTCTCATGCCAAAAGAGCAATTTGAATATCTTACAAACTGCAATTTTATATGATGGAATGAAAAGGAAAGATGAGACTACCCCCCCAAACCTTATTTTCTGACTACCGTGTAACTACAATACCAAATTTACTCTCCTTTTGAAAGATATGCCTAATTGTAAAAGGAAAGAATGAGGATGCCTCCTTTGTTTTTTTCTCATTTGATGTTCTAAAGTATTTTAGTATTAATTACCTAACAGCCTGGCTCCGTCTGTGGGGTTCACTGTCTTTTTTATAATTATTAACCGGCTGACTTGGATAATGTTACCAAGAGGCCGGAAGCCATTTCCATGATCAAACTTTTAACGTGTCAACAGGTATCCAGGTCAGATCCAATCCACCAATGATCATATCAGTGTACTGATGTATGCATCGTTAAGGTCAGATCCAATCCACCAACGATCATATCAGTGTACCGATGTATGAGCCGTAAGGTCAGACCCATTCCAACAACAATCCGTCCCAACAATCCCATTTGAGGAGTGCAAATTCACCTATTCGGTACGTCAATGAAGCGACCCACATTGGGAACATCGACACTACCTCTCCCGGCATAGCAGGCCTTACGACTGACAGCCAATTATGGATGCAACTGTCTGACCCTACCTAACCATTTGTGTACTTGGTATCGAATATGAGGGCAGTTTACGGTTTTCATTTTAATCAGTGCTTCTTGCGAGACTTGAAAAATTTAGAATAGTGACCCACTGGTATCCTTGCTGATGTAGTAAATTATTGACATTCAGTGCGGTAGCATCTAAAAAATCTCTAGTAAAATTGATCATGATTTTAAGGTTCCTGATTTGCTAGCGTTGAATGTTTATGATGTGGAAACATTTCCTGCAAATTAAACATCCTACAGAGCGAAGCTCAGCAGGGAGCAGAGATGAGTTCTAGGTGCATTCTCCAGGTTCATGGGTTTAGTTCCTTTACTTGCTACGTTCTTTGCATGTATATAATTTATAGATATATTTATATCACACGCTGTAAGTTGTAACTACTATATCAGTACTAATCCACGGTGAAGGATTTCCTAACACGCGATGAAGAACCAATCAACATTTAGGTTAAAGTATAGCACAGTATGGCACACAGTAAGTACGATAGGTGTGCTGTGAATAATGTTCCACGGAATGAGGTTCTCTAAGCATGCACGGTACAAAGCAACAAATGCAGGAACCTCCCTTGAGCATGCTTTAAACATAGCAAAGCATGTAATAGATTGGTGGGTGTGGGTGCTCTTCAGCAGTGAAAACAATCAATTATTACAAAATAAAGAAACTAAAAAAAAGGTTACGAAAACAAAGAGAGAGAGAAACCGGTTAAAAGTTAATTGGTTAAAAAAGCTTCCCTTTGAGCAGAAAGGTCCTTAGTGCAAGCCATAACCTGTCTGTGACATTGAGCTAACATGACCATTTACCCTTTTCTTTTTTTTGTAAGCTGAGCTTAAGTATACCGGTCTTTGCTTGGAGACTGAAGCAATATGTAGGCACGTTAGGAGTTACAAAAATGAAGAAATGCAGTAAACATGTCTTAGTTTGTCATGCCTCTTAGAAAATAATATAATGAAATGACGAGCACATGACACTCTTTGAATCGTAGTTTAAGAAGGGTTAAAGGATACGTCCAGGTTCCTTAAGACTCATTGAAATCTGTACCAATGTGTAGAGAAAAATAAAATATCCCGTTCTACATCAAATTTTAACTACGATACGAGTCTTTGCACGAATTTACCAAATAATGAAATTTGTTTAGGCTCGAACGAAAGTATGTGACGTCATTCCCTAACAGCTGTAAAGCTGTGGTTCGGTTTCACCACTGTTCACACGTACTGTATAATCACACACGCTGTCCGTAATTACAATACTTCGTAATCCATCGATTGATGCCAACAGTGAAAGATAGCTTGTGTTGTCAGGAAATAGATGGATGTGTTGGTAAACACTAAGGAAATGCATCCATAACTGAAAGAGAAGATTTTCACCGAACGTCTGACACAGCCATCGCAAGCACTGTCGAAGTTATACTACTGTGTTACTGTGTACATATAGATGTTAGGAAAATACATAACATGTCACCAGGCCAATATGCAAATCTACACAAGGCTCTTTCAATACCTCCGTTTTCACCCATACATTTTCACGATTTTTTCCGTGCAGGAACGAAGATTGGGATAAAAATTGGAGCACGGTTATGATAAATTATTTGAAATCCGTAAACATTTCAAAAAGTTAACCTGGACGTATCCTTTAAAGTTTATGACACGATGAGTTATTGGTTTGCAATCAAGTAAGCAAACGTTGTAGCATGGTAAACCGTAGTGGTGGCAGGGGGAAGAAACACCTGATAGATTGAAGGTATATAGCCAGAAGGATATGATGATTATAACCCACTGATGTTGAATGGTACAGCTGGGACTATTATTGCATGCATTTGAAGTTTGGGCCTTTTTTTACAGGCACAAAGCCAAGTGGGTTTAGCAGATCTAAAGAATGAACATCCAACCATGTAACTTTTTCTCTTTCACATTTAATTGAATAATTTATATATATATATAGGTGAATGGTTTGACAACAGATATATACCCTCTCAGTCTGTAGATTACCATCAAAGAATTTTGAATGTTTCAGAGGTGGGGAGGGGGTGGTCGGTTTGTCCAACTTCGGTCATGCCCGATTCAGTTTTCACAGACGTCGTAAATCTAGCTAGATAGATACCTCGTACGAGATGTGAGGTATCCCCCGTCACAGAGCGATATACCCTGAATTAACATTCTCTTCTTCCTTGTTCCTTTTCTAGTCCGGTCATCAAAGGAGAGAGGGTGGGTTCTGGGGACTCTAAACGGTAAGACCGGATTAATACCAGAGAACTACGTGGAACCGCTGACATGATGGCAGCAGACGCCGGGACGGAGGCTGTGTTTTAAGCTTCATAGGAGGGCATCGTTTTATACACGGTGCTGCGTACTTCACAGAGGAAAATTTAACTCGCGAACACTCTGGGTTTCAGGGGGGTATTTTTAAATGAGAATGAGTTTGAAAACTATGAATGACCTGAAAGAGGTTTATGAATTACTTGAAAGTGACATATAGTTTACAATAGGTAATAGGACGAAAAAGTATGAACACCTGCCGCAGCAAACCATGATTGACGGGATCAACTAGAGTAGTATGGTCTCATCGGGAGTATATGATCATAACATTTTAGTAGGATAAATATAATAATGCGTTCAGTAATTTGCTCCACGTACAAGGTTTCAGGTATTTTTTCAAGCGAACTTGGATACTCTACGGCAGAATTACACCGAAGTCAGAAGTTTGATATAATGCAACATGGTAACTTCTGATTTTCTTTTAAGCCCTTTCGATGAGAAAAAAAAATACGCCACAGAGGGGATGAAGGAAGCTCGTTCACTGCAGTCATGTGTGCTTGGAATCAATGCTACTCTAATAATCATATCATTTGGCTTACTTGCGTCTCAAGTACTGGCTTCCTTTAGTTTCTTCGTGTAGTACAATGGCTGCCATGCAGATTGAGGATTCAGCTTAGTTCTTAAGCCCTGAACCTGACATCCCTCTCCTTTTTCCATCAGTGGTTTAAGCCAGTGCTGTGACTGCGTTCAAAATCGGAGCATTGGCAATAGAAAAATTTGTAAAACTTAAGATTTTCATTGCAGCATTATGAAAACATTCCAGCAAGTTCTGCCATCAGTTTAGCATTGGTTGATCCATAATACTGTAGATCAGGGCTACTTAAATGGGCAGTCCCTGTGGCCCAATCCTGCCCACGGAAAAGAAAAACTGGCCATAAGGACGACGCTTCGATCGTCCGTTTTGAAATGGATCCTTCGGATCAGAGCCGTGATTAAATTTTACCGTAACCGATAAGTAACCGTGAAGCATAGCACACAAACTCGCTCAGCACCAACCATGGTGGGGCTCTACGTTGTGATGTCATGCAAAGAAGTGAATCTTGAATCTATGATATAGACTCAGACACAAGTAATAATATAGTCAAAGCTTTGGCTGTTATAAGGGAAATGATGGTAAATGTTTATATTTTTTTTCCTTCAGATTTGTGAAAACTGCCTACTGTAGTAGTAATGTATCAGTGAGTTGTACCTTGCAGAATTGTAAAAATTAAAGAAGAGATAAAGGCCTTTGACTATTATATAGTATATCTGGAGTTATTTGCCTAATAAAACAATCGGTCACAAACTTCATTAATTAAAGTTGGAAGATCTTCGATTGAAAGCGTTTCTCCAATCGTTAAGAGGGAGAGGAATTTCCATTTAATTAATGCTACGAGCAAGAATGATGAACTGCTACAGATGAGTTTGAGAGGTAACATGAATCAAGATTTTAAGCAAATGGGAAGTGTACATGAAATGTACATTTAAGCGATTCATGACTTTATTTTATACACATTATATGTCAATATATAAATTGTATCTCTCCTTTTTTTTCTTTTATAGATATAGACTGTTCAAATGAATGTAAATAGATGTACTGATCGATTCTGGTTAATGAATATCCAGTGTATTTAAATATTGGAAATGTGCTTTTTTTTTAACCCCACCCCCTTTGACTATTAATGTCTAAAAGTTCAATTTCTGGCCGTTTGATAGTGTGAATGTGTTGTGAATGAAGTTTGGATTAAGTGCAGGCAGTTAGAAGATTAAGAACCCAAGAGAGAGCTAATCTTGGTGTTTTTTGTCTTACTTAAGAATGAAAACATTTGCCTTCAAGGTTTACATTTTTTTCCTCAATTGCTTCGAGTATTTCTTGGGAACGATTCATTATTGCTGCCCGGCATAGGTATTATCAGTAATGTAGGAGGCTGATCTTTGGAAGGGTATACTCAATCATGATTGTAATAGGCAGTCTCTGAAAGGTATGTGGAATTTTGGATGTTAATCAGCCTCTGATTTCTTTTTAACTTTTTGTCTTCATTTTATTTTCTATTTCTGGCAAGTTTTATTTTCACTTTCAAATGAAGCAATAATTTCCCCCAAACGTGTTTTATTTTCATTCTTTTATGGGGGGTGTATCGGCTTGATTTATCTTTCTCTTGGTTGATTTTGGTGGGGGGCATTTTCATTGCACTAAATTCTGTGGTGCCTCTGACAACAAGCCGAATCAAAGTTTGTAACAACAGTCTTGTAGAAACGATGATGTGTATTATCGAAAAATACAACCCACTTGTTACGACTTGAAGCAATTTCCTGAAAGAATTAATGAAAATCAAGCATTTGTGAGATCCATGTTTTTTGCTTGCTCTATACAAAAAGTTTCAGGAAAAGCTGCAGGAATAGGTTTGAGCTGTGAAATATTGCATTTTACAGAGGGAATAGTAGAAGTATTAAATCAACAGAAAACAAAGTAGAAGAGGGGTGGGTTACTTTGGAGGGCAATAGTTTAGCCAGTTTCATTTAACTGTAAATGTACAAGGATAGCTGTAACGAATATCAACGTTTACGGAACAACTGTCCATGTCGTCTGCATACTCGTACGTATTAGAGACTTGTGTCATTGATGCTATTTGTTTGTACAGAGACCAGGGCTCCGGTGTAAGATTATATTTGCCACGTGAAACTGTCGATATTCTTTTGCCAAATATATTAGCCATCATTTATCTCTTCAGTTAATGGTCTTTGTAACATGTTAATGAAGGAGGAGTAATTTATCAGAGAAACGGTACGTATCATCAAATAAACGAAACTTCCAAACTTTTCTTCGTTTGTTTGTTTTAATTTGCTGAGTGGTTTTCTTTCCATTCTCCCATCATATTTAGACGACCGAAAACGTTCTTGTCTTTCCCCCAAAATTTCGCTAAGTTTATCCCACCAAGTTTGGACAGTTGTAATCAGGGGTACGGTTATTACGAACCAGGCATGAAGTGCTCTCAGAAGTTTTATTAACCCTTGTCTACTGGGTTCAAAACCAAACATCACTGTCTTACCAATGTAGTTATGCTAAGCTGTGTTGACCGATACAATGCAAGGGTTTTAATTTAACCAAAATGAATGATAGGGAATAGAACTTTGGACCAAATCACATTAATTATTATTTCCTGCTACTAACAGGAGGGGTGACAGCACAGAAATCCTTTGCCCATATCATATACAATTTTAGTCATTTTCAGAAAATGTGGGAAATTTTACAGAACAAATATTCCCACTTTTTCGGACATTCGACCACCAACATTTCTATACCACTGGGCCAACCAACCCCTCGTACTGTAAATGATTGGGCCCTATAACACACGATACAGGTCTGCATCCTTTAGTGGAAGTCCAAATTCTCTATTAAATCAGAGATAAAACATAAATTCAGAGCTATTAAGTATCTGTCAAACATGGAACCATTTTCAATCTAGGGATTGGTCCTCGAGAAATTTTCGAAGGGCAGAGGGATCAATACTCCCCCCCCCCCTGTTAGACCCCTCCCCTAGGACGTGTTTATTTCTATCTTCGGTCCAATTTAGTATGGCCATAACCTGAGGAAATTCCTGAGCCCATCCGCTTGCCACATTCACAAAACATGGAGACATAATTCCAGTCGGCTGGCTACCTTTATACAATGTAGTACTATTGCTGGTACTCCCTATACAATGTTGTACCTTCAACAAAACTCCTCCCTTATACATAAACAACAGTAATATCAATATTCAGGCATTTGGGTTCAAAATAACAAGATTGTGGGAAACAACCTTTCCACCCAGAAAACTTTGGGCACAGTACACATGCATATACAAATAAACCAGGATATATTTGCTTTCTTGTGAAGCCTTTAGACCCACGAATTCATTAATGTGCATGTTAACTGCACAAAAACCAACAGGGTCCATCTTCTCATTATGGGCTAGAAATACCAGGCCATCTTGAGATATTGTTCCTTAAAGGTAAATCTACAAGGCCGGTGTCCTTTCACGAGTGCTGTATGGCGATTCATCCCAAAACGATTGCAAACGTGGCCCAAGAATGAATATGCCTTTGAACACCCAAGTATATAAAATCGTGATAAAAGTGCCACATACTTTAATAGGACTACAGCTTCACATTTCAATATTTACTACAGTAATCACTTGAATAAAGGTTAGGCTACTGTACAATTATATTATTTTTTATTTATATATATAAATTTGTACAGATCCTTCTTTATCCAAATGATTACTGTAGAAAATATATATATATATATTCAGAAAAAAATATACCAAACACATGTTAGCAAGGAATAAGAACTTGCAAGAATGGTACAGTATACCAGAAAATTTGTGGTTCGTACTTTCTTATGTATGTTCCCCTTCACGGATGAACTCCCATCATTGCATGACAGGTATAGGAGTACTACAATGGTGGGGGGGGGGTGACCAAAACCTGAGCGATTAAAGAGACCTGAAACCCCAACTGATCTGTTTACGGATTGTGGTTTCATTTAAACTCATTAATACTTAACTGAGGAAGGAATAATATCGAACCTAGTTAATGTTGCATGACATCGACTTGCATGCCTATCAACAGTGAATACCAAGAACGACGAAATAAGGCCTATAATTGTGTGAAGATTTATACCTGACCCACTCATTATTATGCAGCCTATAGCTACACCAAAAACAATAAAGGGATCATGTACTGACTAAACCTAAATAAGATATGACATATCAATCCTACATGCCATAATTGCTGAGAGGCAGGCACTATTTGTAGAATGGCTCTGGCCATTTTCCTGTTTGTATCGTTTTATGCCTTCTAATTTTTGAGGCTCCATATCGGATTGGCCAGGGCCCGGGCTCATATGGCACAGTGGGAAATCCTGCCTTGAATTGTTTATTGTTATTAAGGGGTTAAGAAAGCATCATATGCTCATTTAGAAACAGTGGGTTGTGAACGGCGACTCGACTGCGTAGGTTCCAGAGACATGGGAACGACACTTCTATGCGAACTGATGCAAGTGAACATTTTTGTCTACTATTTGCTTAAAGGTTTATAAGGAAAACAAATTCTGTTAACGCAGCTGCATGAAACGACTTTTAAAACTTGTGGAGAAACATCCCCCTCTCCTCCCCCAAACCGGTTAAATTTTACACGTTTCTGACCTTGGTCTTTATACTGTCAACCAATTTTATAAACAGTCATCTTGTAAAATTGTCAATGTGAGAACCAACAATGCAACTAAGTAATAATATTAGGCCTACATAGGTCCTGAAAGTTACTCACAAAGTTGGCAGATATAAATAATTAGTAGTACTACTAGTAATATTCGTTGGATGCCGTAATTATGTTAACGCTATCTACTCTTGCATAAGTGCATTTCCATCCATAAAAGTGTCTTTCAAAGGCACTATTGCATGACATGAGTTAGAAAAGCAATTAAGAATGAGTAGTATGAATATTAGTACTCTTATGTCAGTTACTTAACATAGGCCTAAGGTATAATGAATTGGTACCGTTGTACTAGTTTGGCCGTACAGTACAGAATGAACATCATATCCCCTCGAACATGATCCTTCCCAGAGGGTCCAATTCGTAATTAAATTATGCAGCCATAACGTAAGCTACTTCCATAGAGAAAGTTACACTGCAATTGCTATAGCCTGTTAATATGTGAGGCTATAGATTGGCTGCTGGATTCATTACAATTACACCTAATATTCGTCCAAACCAATGAAATCATCACGGATTGTGGTCTCCAATCTATTGACAGCCTAATGTTATCAATAGTAATAATAGTAGTGTAATACTAATACCCTATTCCTTAACCGCCGGGAGGCCTATAATTGTGCCAGATTCCTAGAATTTTATATTTATTTTAAGTCAATTAAATGGGTTGTAACTTTCGGATCGACTTTCATGGCTTCCCACCGGGCCTTCGAAGTTCGAGGAACGTTGAGAAGTGCTTTGATTTAGTGGAATTTGACTTGTCATATAAGTCCCCCCCCCAAAAAAAAAAAAAAATAAGCCTCAATTTCGGCAGCTAGGCTGACATTTTTGTTAACGTTGTTAATGTTAGGCTGCACGGGCTCTAGTCTATATCGCACTGTACGTAACATGTATTATCAGCTTAGCCTATAAAACCTAACACTATACCTTCAGCAGCCTATGAAGATATTATTTGAGCATGCGCAATGCCATGGGACACGAGCCCCGCCTCGTGTGGTTATCGGTGTAATTGTACTTATTACGCATGCGTGAGCAATGATCGGAACCCGGGGGCCGCTCCTTGCTCGAACACAAAAAAAAACGAACCTTAATTTCCGTTCAAGGAAGTTTTAGATGATATTTTTGAGATTAGACTTTTACTTTATTCTGATAATTTCATGTTCTTTTATTTCTAACGAGAAGCAATTGCAAGTTGCCCAGCGAGCTACCCGTTGTATTTGGCGCGAAGATTATTACCCACAATTCCGTGTAAAATGGCGGGCGTGTGTGACGGAGCAAGCAGTTAGACCTGAATCATTTTGTGAATTTTACCTTCTTATGAGCCCAAAATATGACTATCATTTGGATCAGCAGGTAATTTTGATATGTTATAACATGAAGTGCGTAGATTTAACGGTCGGTTCGTTAACCATAAGTTGGAATTCGCCAAATAAAGCTTTTTCGATGAACGTACGTACGGTGGTCCCCGAACTTATTATAGTCTAAATGCCACGTGCTTAACGCACTGTACGAGATAGGGATTGAACTCCATGAGTTTGCTCGACCCACTCACCCTATCCTAATTGTTGTCGTACAACATTACTAATGTGCGTTTGGCTTTGAGTCACATTCTGGCGACTTCTGAATGAAGTCAATTTTCTAGGTTACAATAGCCGTTCTTTTGTGCTAATTTACAGACCCTATAGGCCTAACTACTTCGTTACTGACTGCCGATCGAGTCGGGCCTACTGTAAGTGATGTAGGGTATATCAGCTGTATGTTAAGTTCCCCCGTCAAGTATGATTTTAAATACAAAGTTACAGAATCTTTCAAAAAATCTCCTTGCAAAATATTGATTAGGCATAGTATGTTTCTTTCAATACCACATACTGAATGGTCTGGTCTGTGCATATATTTTAATTCAACCTTATACTAGTTTAAGATGTTCCATCAGTTAGGCCTAAAGGCTATAGCCTCTCACAGTCTCACTACTGTTTGGCAAACTGATAACTTATGGCAATGTGTTTGTGAAGTAGCTAGTATAGGCATATGAGATTGGGTTGGACTATTCTGCAATACTGAGAGAATGTACCCTTTTTTAAAAAAAGCTACTGATACTGTCCAATGTTATACAGCTAGCATGATTACCATGAAATATTTTCCAAATTATGCCAACAAAGGATGGCATTGCTGCTGTTATCGCTCAGGGTTTGTGCCGATACAGGAACAAAATCAATATTCCATGCCTTCGGTGCATGTGCCTTTTGCACGCACCTTACGGGCATATTGTAATGATTCAACGCATAATAGTGTCTTAAAAATTAAGCAGTAGACTCTATTATAACTGTACCGTGTGAATATGGATTATAATAGCAGAGTTAATGGTCCACTTGGAGTTACATTTGGGTTCTTTTGTAATAAGGCTTTATAGCTAGAACTCCAATAGTTCCCTGTGAAAACGTATATTTTAAACTTATGTTAAAGTACCAATCTGACCTTTTTCCCCATGGTGACTTGATGTGACTACCTTTGTTGACTGTTAATGACGAGAGTGCGTATACCAGTGAACGTTTTTTTCTCCAATTCAATTAGCTGCATCGAACCACTGATTTATATGCAGTGCAGAATTATGGTTGTCCTTAGTTCATGATCAAGGCGTTGCTAATGTAGTGAATTCCAGCCCAGAAAATGGAAATAACTGTGATTATTGTTTGCGATGAGATCGACTCAAATTTGATAGGATCATTGCTGTGTACATGTATGCTCATGTTATTATATTATAAAATACCGTCGAGAAATGGGCCAAATCATAAAGTACCCATATGTATACCTTCTGTGTGAACGTTTTCTCCCAATTTAAATGTGGCTTGTTTGTTCAATGCATACTATTTGAACGTGATCGTCTTGGTTTCGTGTACCTGACGCTGAGTTTTTGTTTTCAATTGCTACATTTGAACAGTCTTTATCTAGGATTTATTTCTTACTATACGAAGTTATTAAATGAAATCTACAGTAGACGAATACAAAGAAACAGGAAATATCAGAATAACAGATTAAATGTTACCAAGTAGCAACTTACTGGTAAAGTTTATTACTGCTGTAAAGAAGAAAACTTGTAGTCACCACGGTTGAATCCCATCATGCTGTTGACAATAATGTCTCACTTGTTTTTACATCAGATCAATTATCACTCACTTAAGGGTCAGATTGAAAATGCACGTACATATGCGGTGTTGCATCATCATTATTTGTCTCTTCTTTTCTACCAGTAATTGAACCTTCTTACTTTATATCACAGGTATATCATAATGTAGTGATGAAATTTAATAAGCAAATTGAAAAGGTAGTCCCCAGGCATGCATAAGAGATACATAAGAAAATGAACATTAACACATAACAAAAACAAGTCTCATTAGACTTTGTGTATGTTTTTTGATCAGTTGTTTATTGTGTACATGTTACTCACATGTATGCAATATACGAACAACCTTTAATGACTTCCCTGCTATTCCTGCACACATTCCCATGTCTCTGCTGTCACAAACAGTACCAAACATGATATTTGAGACGTCATCAAGTCTTTAAACTCACTGTGCTCTAGCCACGATCTTCAACGCTGATCTGCAACTCTTCTCTTTTTCCTTCAGCTGTTTTACACTTTTTGGATTGGTGTTTCATCATTCTTTAAAAGTTTCAGGTATTTTCGTCACTATGATTTAAAAAAAGTAGCCGTACCTAATGTTGGACTGATATGTTGCCAATATATGTTCTGGCCGATATACGATATTTACAATATCAGGCGTATCCGATATTGTAAAACCATGTTGTAAACTAAAGTTTCCGATCATCATAATTCATAGATACCCTCGATGCAGTTGTGTAGAATAATGCGTGGGGGGACGTTTTCAAGTCGTGTTCCCAAACACGATAGCCGCACCTTTAATTTATTTTACCACGTATCCATGCGTAAACTAGTATAAGTAATGTTTAGTCATATTACCTGCAGTGTTTACAATTATTTCTATCTAATTAAAACTTACTATTCCCAATTTAATAAAGCATAATTTGTGTGGCAAGTGTTGCTTTATTATGACATTATTAATCATTTCAACTAATTAGCAGAATAATGTCAATGTCCCGCCTACATGAAATGGATTAGTCGATTTGTACAACAGGGTTTTTGGTTTCGAAATAGGATCCAAAATATTTTTGCAATTTTGCAAGTTATGGTAATAAGGTAATTTATTTCGCGCGATAAAATTATTGTATCGTTTTGACGCATAGGCCGGACCTTCCAGTAACATACCACATGCACCCAAGATTGTTTGTTTGTCCGTAGATGCCCTTCAAAGGGCAGGGTCGGTCAGTGTTTTGTACACCGGATGGGCAAGAATGTCGCCAATCTTCCGATATGCTTTACCAATGTGTCGTTTTTTGTCAGCTACAACACTCTAACGTTACCCTATTACATCATATATTAGCCTATAACAATTCTACTTCGTACATTGCAATTTTCTGATAAACAAACAGCATGATCGCTTAGCCAGACCGTGATTAGACAACGTTGCAATTCTCTATTACGTCCGAAATAATATTATTTATTTCTTACACACTGCCACATGTGACAAAAACCATTGAATGTCTGTGTTTTCTCCAGCTAGAATGCCACCACGTGTTTGCAATCTGTTCGATTTTCTAAAAATCTGCTTTGCAAAATTTTTGAAAATTTTGCAAAGCAGTTTTGTAACTACACTACTGCCACCATTGGTTGGCCTGTAGCGTAGAAGGAAATTATTTGGCTAAAAATGCCTAGATCGCACTTCCCGGACCTATTTGTCATCACCACAGATCCCATTTGTGGGTCACATGAGCAGATTTATAATACAAATGAAGTGCTTTGATGTATTTTTGGCACATCTCTGTGGGGACCCCTTGTTGTCCCCTCCCTGGATCTGCCATTTTGTTCGTCTAATTTTGGTTCTGTAACTTCTCCACAAACATAGCTTATATTAAGCGGGAGCCGGGCAATTTTTACCCCATGTTTAGCGCCTGGTTCGTACAATAGTATTCCGACAATTTCTGTATTTAAAAAACACTCTTGTTTTGATGGTTGGTAAACTTTTATATATCAACTTCATTGACTGCAGTGTTTGGCATTTTTTTTAATGACTAACTAGCAGGAAAATAAATATTGGTTCGTCGCGTGAACGTTTATGCACTCCTATGTACCGGTGTTCTTTTTTCTCCCAGCTACGTGATGCATTACTAATACAGTATGTTTTGCAGTGCGTGTACCGAACGGTATATGCGTGTATAGGCTATGCAATTTAGCGTTAGGTCAAACTGGTAGGCTAGGCTATTTCACGTTGAAGATTTAACTACAAGTACAGTATTCTTTCAGAAAGTTATGTTTCGTGGCTAGATGGATGACTGCTAACAATGCGGTTAGTTGCTGAACTGTACACGTATATTTTAAGATTTTTGTGCTACTTTGATAGTTCGATACAGCATATGCCTGCATTTATTTTTGCATCGCACCTTGTGCGATGCAATTGTGAGACGTGTCGCAAAGTCGCAATTTTGGTTCACATTTTGCAATGCGATACAGGGGAAATCGAACACTATTTGAAATACATTCAAGCTTGCAGGGAATTCCGGTCTGCTAAGCTAGATTCAGATGACAACAATTGCGATCTGTTTCGTAAAAACGTTGTTTGTAAGGAATCATTTCAGGTGTTATCCAGTCATTGGAGTTAATAAATATTGTTTGTCTGCTGTATTTCGCACTTCTAGTTAGCGTGAATCTAAAATGAAACATTTAATATATTTAGTATCGGCTGATTTTGAAATGGAAAGTTCAATATCAGTCTGGGGCCATCGGCAATGAGTACAAATTTGCCGATACATATATTCAACCGATAATGCCAATTTCGGCTGAACCGATAATATGCCCAACAGTAATCGTAACGTACAGTAGGTCCAAAACATAAGTTTCATTACTTATAAGGGATATAGAAATATGGAGAAAATATTTGGTTGGCCAAAGGACAACCTAGCACAGAACTTTTTCCAGGGAATTGTTTGTCCGACGGAAATCTAGTTGTCTCAGATGACCGGACCGTTAAACTTCTTCTCTGCCGTTACTGTGGCTAACTTTGTGAGTATGTATGAACAATTGTACCAGATATTTTGACAATTTGTTGCTAGCGAAAACAATTGGGCCTAGTTTGGAGGGATATATAACATACCCAAGTCTATAGGCCCTATAATCAAGGACCAGGTTCTACTATACTTCAATTTAATATACCAGTATGCATATGCTATTGTGTCTTGGAAACCTTGTTGATTGTGAAATGTCAGCACTATTTCAATGTTGTTGGCAAAGTAAAGGTCATTATTTTCTCTGCTGTATTAATACCCCAAGACCTGATGACACTTCTGTTCACCAGCCATGGATCATACTATCGGCTTTGACCAAGTAAAGAGAGGTGGAGGACTGGGCATTGAAGCCGATATGTTATGCGTGATGATGTACCACAAGGAGGTTATGGACACAGTTGTCTTTTTCAGTCGGGTATATTAAGGGAAAGGAGCTGCTTCAAGTTAATCCAGTCTACTTTCGCCTACAACGTTACTTGTTTATCGATGAAACGTGTTTGAACAGTTTATAGTATATATACACTATTAAGTATAAATGTAGTATATATACATATTAAGGTATATTACAACAATAACACAGGACAAAAACATTTCCTGGGTCATGAATTAACTTATTAGCAAATCGGCAAGTGCTAATTTATTTTCGCAATTTACCTACGTACGTCATCCGCAATGTTGTTTTTGTTATAGGCCTGTTTTTGCAATTGACCTTACGACATCCGCTATTGTTTTTTTTGTCGTTTATGCACCTTCCATTTTCCTTTTAATATTTCAAACATTTGGCTTTGTGTTAACAAACATACAATAACTCCAGTACGTTCAGCCCCTTCCCCCAATCAATGGATTATTCAAATTCAGTTTAAGATTTGAGTTGAGATCGCAATTTGCCGGATTTACCGTTCAAGCGACATCCGTTATGTATTCTCGTCGATTACGCACCTTCCATTTTCCTATTTCAGTTAAGATTTGAGTTCTGCAATTTTGGAAGTCTATGGCTCAGCTTTAATATGTTATACTGTAGTGATAACATGATTATTAAGTGTTAGATAAATTTTAATGACACATCTGTGCTTTATAAATCGCTGGCAAATGTTCTTTGATGGATGGAATAGGCAACCGTTTTTTGAGAAATTGTATGAGTTGGCCAGTAAATTTATATAAAAGTATTATGCAGACCAGATGCATCTTATAGTACTGTACAGTACTGTATACACGTTGAGAAATGAAGAGTAATCCTTTTGAATAACAGCAAACTTGCACTGCTTCTTTTCCGGTACAACAGGTAACCGATGTCTGGATTATCAAGACCAAGTCGAAGGCAAGATTCATCCCTTACGTCATTCTTAACGAGATCCGGTCATGATGGTTCACGAGCCTCCTTTGAACAACTTACTCAGTATCATCGCAAAAGAATGCACCAAGAATCGTCAATGTCTTCTCAAAGATCAGTTCCTGGCAGAACAGTTAAGGGTACTAGCACAAGAGGTGAGAGTACGAAACGGAAAGATGGAGACGTACAGCTCACAAAAGCCAATGAGAATTCGCTTGACTCAAAATCAAGATCATCAAAGGGTTACGATGACTCGTCAGGTAGTTGTCATTCTGTTATAAAACATACCCATTCTGATTCCAAGCGGTCAAAGACACAGACGCTTTCTACACAAGTTCATTATCTAGAGGAAAGACCACTAGGAAAACAGACTGATGCCAACACAACTGGACCATACAGCCTAGCAACTCAGTTCCATAAGGTCAAAGAATCCATCAGCAGTAGCTCTCCTGAAGTTACTGCCACAGCCAGACGGAAGAGATTATCTGCTAGGAAGTCTACCTCTGGTCGTTCTTATGTCTCCCCTGATGATAGGTCTGTTGAAAAGTTTGCATCTGCCCACAGGGAGGCCGCTGCAGTTGGTGATGAAATCAGTTCTAAATTGTCGGATAAAGATTCTAATCGTGAAGATCTGACTGCTGATCTTAGTAATGAAAGCACCTACGATAATAAAGACCACACTTCTAGTCCATCTGCTAAAAATAATAATGTTGGGAAAGCTAGAGAGAACCAAAGTAAAGGTAACAACAGCCATAATGTTAGTACGGCTATGTCGTGGCAGGGACCAGGCATCAAACCAGCTATCATCGATCATTGTCCTTCTGCTGGGAAAAGAGATTCAGGAACTACTAGTTCCTCCAAGAACCACGTAGTCCGTAGAAGCCAAAGTAAAAGTGACGAGAAGGGGGAATATTCTCTACCTACTTCTGAGAATCCTTGCCCTGCAAGAAAATTTCAAAGGACGGTTGAATTTCAAGATGTGATGCATCCTAGTCGATATGTTTGTGCTGACAACGAAAGGAGTCTACCTGCATCTAAGCACCCAAACTCCAGAGGTAAACACAGAAATGTCATGAAATCTACGAGAACAGTTCGTTCATTGGGGAAAACAGACTCTGAAAATAACGAACGGAGGGAAGTAACCACAGAAGGCAAACAAAGGTTTCAATTTGTGACTTTGAACCAAGCTTATGCATCTGCTAAGTCAACTGCAATTGCCCCTCGCAGCAAGTATGCTAGAAGTGCATATTCAAGTGGAACTAGCTCACCTAGTCCAGAATTACCCCCTGGCAGCAGAAAGGGACAGGTAGCAGTCACAGAGGGTCTGGGAAGCTCTAGCAGGAATCTAAACAAGTATGTTTCGTATACATCCAGACCTCGGAAGGGACAGCACATAAAAGATGGATGGCAAATGCTAAGTCTTGGCGGTGCATCCAAGAAAGAAATTTGTAGTAAGACAAGAGCTAAGCCTCAAAGAAGACCAAGTAGTCAGAAACAGAAGTGGAAGCCAGACTCCGGCGATAGTGACGAGGAAGGTGGATTAGAGTACATTGACGATGAAACAGATAAAGATTTCGTCCCGCAGCGATCTACCAAATCCTCTAGAGGTTATAAAAGAAAACCATCATCTAAAATGGAGAAGGATTCAACAGAGAGGAACATTTTTGATGTGTTTAAGATATCCACAACTGGAAGACCAAGCTTGCATGCCACTGAAATATCCCATCCTATTGGGACATCAGCTGCTATACCAGACTTCACAATGTCATCATCATCAAGTGCCTCAAACGTAACCCTCGAAGGGCTTCCATTACAAGGGAATGAAATTCTGACCCCTTTGTCGAAACAGAACATGCAGACAGTGCCAAATGAAGTCACTGAAGTATGTACTGAAATATCTTCTAATGAAAGCTCAGATGGAGACAACATTTTTGACAAAATTGTCAAGATAAAAACTTGGTCAGCAGCAAAAAAAATATCATTTATTCCTCGGGTTGATTGGTCTGAAAAGGGGAAAGAAGATAATCTTTGTGATGATGAACGTTCTTTACAGAAGGAAAGTGAAAATGAATGTGATCTGTCTGAAAGGGGGACAGTAGATAACCTTTGTTATGAGAAATCCTCTTTACAGAAGGAAGGTGAAAATGAATGTGATTACCATTCCATTAATCTGTCTCAAAAAGAAAAGAATGAACAATATGTAGATGACAATGGTGCTGGTCATATAGATTACAAACAACCTGCTTCGGCAACAGTGAACAAAGCAGTAAAAGGTAAAATTTATGCCTGCTCCTCTGTTCAAGGAGTCAAATTTGTAAAACGGAAGAAACAAAAAGCTGATCAGATTGTGTACACCAGTTTAAGGAGGGTCACTCGTTCAGAGAGAGGGAAGATATCAACAGTGAAGAAAGGAAAGATGAGAAAGATGTGCGAAGTGATTACCACTGCAAAGAAAACCTATGCTGAACCAAGAGGCAACGAGGGCAAGGAATTAGAAATATTAAGTGCTGAAAGTAGGAGAAGTGATTTACCTACAATGCCAGGTATTGTAGACAAATTGAATCAGGCCATTGGAGCTGAAAACGAAGTTATACGTCAAAGCAAGATGGAGAAATCACTGGAGGTGTCAGTCGATGCAGCAGGAAATTCTGATGACGAGGAGACGGGAAGATTAGGAGCCTTCGGACATACTCAAGGCAGTATTGCTGAAGCTGTGGTAACAAATCAGGCACCGGTTGTGACTGTCTTGCATTCTGCATCAGGAATGCAGAGTTTGCTAGATAGCACCTCCAGTGAACTTAAATCCAGAAGCATTGAAGAAGAGTCTGGTACGGATGGGAATGAGGACGTTAGTGTCGAAAGGGCAGGCAACGAATTGAAGGAGACCATACACAAGGAGAATGAAGAATCAAGTAGTAAGCAAGAGGACGATACCAGAAACATCTTTGCCATCTTTGAAAGTCAACAACGCCATGTTTCTTCAAACTTGACAATCAACAATGCCCACATTGTAACAGACAATGCAACTAGAAACGCTGAGTCAACTGCAGGAGCTGCTAGCCAACTACGAGAGGGAGAACCGAAAGAGAAAGAAAGAAACAACGGTTCAGAAGATGCTACTCCAGAAGGATCAGAATCTTTATATGAAAGTCGGAATATCTTCCAGATACTTAGTAGTAGTAGTATTGATAAGAAGAAGGAGGATAGTGAGTTGCTCTCCACAGTAATACAAGAAGAAGAAGAAAAACAGGAGGCTGTCAGGTGTAATTTGTCTGTTCTGGTGAAAAGGCTCGAAATTGATTCTGATAAAGTAGAGAGTCTTGCAGCAAAAGAGGATATTTCGTGTCCGTTAACAGTTAAAATCCTTGGAGAGTTGGGAGTATCAGGCAAAACCCAAGATGCTTCACTTCCCAGTAACATAACTGTACAAGACCAGCAGTCAATGTTTGACAGTTTAAAAACTCTACCTGTGCTGAAACCTCTTCAAAGAGGAAGCAAAAGTTCTGAGCATTTGAAAGTTATGGACAAGAATCTGGCAGAGAGAGGAAGAAGAGAATCCTCTTCGAAGGTGTGTATTTTAGGCGATGAGAACCAACCCACTGAAGTCATACAAAGTATTGGAACTGGAGATGGTGATTTCCAGAAAGTGACACAAGCTAACAAGAATGGTGATCTAATAACACCAACAGATATCCTTGAACATGGGAATATGGAATCACAGGGCATGAAGAAACTTTCTGGTACTCCATCTGTGAGAACGGACCCATGGGAGAATCGACCTCCACTTCTTGAATCTTTTGATGACCCATTGGTAAAGCAGACAAGTGGCAGTAGTGATGAAACAGGATGTATGCCAATCATTGTGTCAGTGGCAAGTGTGATCTCTGATGACTCTTTCAAATCTCTTGATGAACAAAGTAATGAACGAGGTCAGGGACCCTCGCCAATGGAAGGAATTGCATCTTCAGAGTCCATCGGTCAAGAATGGGATCTTGACGCCACTCGGGAAGAGGCCTTTCAAAATAATGGGGAAAAAGAATCATCAAAAGTTGATAATGGAGAGGGAATATCCAGCCGACTCGCGGCCGGAAGCATCAATGCCGTATCTGACCTGAGTTGTGGACCTGGAACAAGCGAAGCACCTGCTGCACAAAGAGATGTAGACCTGGTTGATGGGATATCCTTCATGTCCTTTTCTACCAAGGAAGACCTTCTTTCATTTACCAGCATGTTAAATGCTAACAAGAAGGCCAAATCCAAGAAGAGGTCCAACATTTTGGGTTCAACTTGGGCAAAGTCCAAAAGGAAGAAGAAACCGGCAAAGAATCCACCCCCAAAACCCCAGAGATTAAGCATCTTCCCGGGTAATCTCAAAGAACAATCGGTCAAGCTCATTGAAGAATATGAGGTGCGGTTTTTGGAAGATCTCCGTAAACAGAAGAAGAAGGAGATCTTGCACCCATCTCTTTTGAAGAGAGGTGTAAGTATCAAGAGGAGTGTCGATTTTGGCTTACCGCTCCTCCTCGACCTGGAACTGTTAGATGTAACGCTGGACTATAAGAATGTGCCTTCCAAGAAGAAGAAAGAAAAAAGGAGACACCTTAAGAAGTCAAATAAGTCTTCGTCGGATGAAGGATGTGAAATCCATGCTCCTCGTCATGAGGCTGTAGTAGAACCCTCTTCAGTGCCAGATGATACCGGTGATGCAAGTTACTACGATGATGACATAGATGATTTTAATGAAGATGCTTTGAATATGCTCCCAACAGAGAGAACAGAGCAGGAGGAAGAACAGGATGTGCATGGGGATATTTCTTCACAAATTCAATCTCCTGTAGGGCAACAGAACATTGAAGAACTACCACCTCAAGGTCTGAGCCAAGAACTGAAAACTATTCAGGTTGCACCTCTCCAAGGTCAAAGTTCAAGAACTGCTGATGGCGTTCTTAAAAATACAGACAAAACGGTGTCGGAAGTTATGGTCAAAGAACATGCTATATTTAAACCGTTTGAAAAGCCGGTGGTTTCTCAGACTTCTGCTTTTTTAAGTTCAGAATTAGAGTTGTACCTCAATCAAGAGGAGAGAGTAAAGAAGGGTAGTTCGTTGACCAAGGCCAAAGACAAGCCAAAAAAGCCACTATCGAGCAGACATATGAAGAGATTGAACTCAGCCATTCAGGAGATATCAGTTTCCTCACTCTTTAAAGGAGCGACGAAAGAACACTTTCTGCCTAGCAAAGCTTCGGACATCAGAAAGAAACCAGAATCGACCAAAGCAAAATTCCTTGAATCTGAACGCCTATCTAGAGAAATATTTTCAGAGCTAAAAGTAGCGGGCAGGTCTTTTTGTGGTAAAACAAGGATAGGCACTACAATTCTGAAGAAGAGTACTGCTGGTTCTGCACGCTTTCGACATGGTGCCCAAGCCAAAGCAGTCGTCAAAGGAGATGAACCGAAGAGCAGAGTAAAAAATGCACGCCCCAGAGCATTTCCGATTGAGACTGGCATTAGCAAAGGGGAGAAGCATCCCAAACAGTCCCGCTTTCTGGATCGACTTGTTCACAATGTGAAGAAAGTTACAGAAGCAGAGAGTCAAACAATTCCAGCCTTTTCAAAGAACCATAGCGGCAATTCATCTACGAGTCAGAAATTAAGAACCTCAAAATTTTCTGACCGCTCAACATATACCTCCCTTCAAATTGTCCAAAATACGATATTCCACACTAGCACCAAGGAGGTGCCATCATCCGGCTTTTTGCCAATAAAGCCGACTCCTTCAAGTGCTAATGCGTCTGAAAGTCAAAGCAGCGACAGCGGCAGAAAATCAAGACGGAAACAGATCCTCAAAGCTCCTTGGATCTGCATTGACGAGTACCCCATGCCAAGGGACTACGACGTCCTGCCTGGAAAGACAACGATTTGCGGCAACGAATTCTGTCGGCTCGGCTGTATTTGTGCCAGCCTAAACTGGAAAGCAGAGGACGATGTTCCGCAGCATTGCCGTAAGGTGGAATGCATGTTTGAATGTAAATGTGGACGTTCTCCGAGCCTTCGGATTCTAAGGTCGAGAAAAAGGCCAGCGATTTTTCGAGAAAATGGCATGGTGTTTTACGACGAGGCAGGTTTGATGTCAGACATAGGTACTGGTAAAAGGAGGAGGCTAGACCCAAGTGTACAAATCTCCGAGGGAAGCTTGTCTTCCAAAGGCGACAGTAATACAAAGGCTCCTGGGAAACTAGCGCATGGTGGATCCCATAAGCAAATTATAAAGGAAAACAGCTTACAAGAGACCAAGCCGGTACTCAGAGTTTTTAGAAAAGACCCAGGGTTCTCAAGGGGAAGAATTTATGTTGCTAAGCATGTACGGTATGCAGCTAAGATGGAGGAACGAAGACAAAATGACCTGAAGGGGACACAAGAGACCGACCAGGCTGTAGATGGTGCTGCTACCAATTTCCCAGTCCAGGGAAGTGTGCCCCTTTTGAGGGTAGCGAAGACAGCCGAGGAGTTTTCTATTAAGGGGGATGCATGGACCAAACCGATAAATGATGATGGATCAGACCAAGAAGTGGAGGATGGTATTAAATTGTTGAAAAGAGTAGACAGGATGTTGTTCCTGGGCCAGCAGTATCGTCGGAGAAGAAGAGAAGCATCTGAAAAAGAAGCGGGAGAATCTGTCATTGAAAAATGTAAGGCATCTGTGGTAGACATGGTTCCTACTGAAATGCACGATCAGGGTCAAAGTTGTAATGAGGTAAACTCTGATGCTTCTGTTCAAGATAAAGGTGATGAAGATGGTAGCAGTACAGCAGAACAAGCTCATCCAAGTAACGTCAAGTCTATGGAGTCCAACCAGGTAAACTCAATTGGTGCATCACTGCCCATCCTGGAGGGCAGCAGAGAAAAAATCGCTAAACGGACCATATCCAGAGACTTGGATGATGGGACAGAAGTCAATCGAATTGGGAGCGGTTTTGTGCCAAAAGATTGTGCGATACCACTGCAGAGTAGCCAGGCTTCTGGCATTCAATTCATCACAAATTTTCCTAGTGTGAAAAATGACTCGAATCCTACAAAAGTTAGCACTGCAAATTTACTCTCTTCATTTGGCAGTTCCAGCCAGAGTTATTCCAGTGGTTTGATGTGTAACAAGTCATTTGAAGTGCTTCCTCAGCGACCAGGGGGACTGTCTTCGTTAATCACCAGAAATGTCATCACCAATCAAGGACACTTGGTTTTATCAAACCTTGAACAACCAAGTTCCGCGGGACCTTCAAATTTACAGCAGCATACTCGTCCAAGTCATCGTGGCATTACACCACAAGTGCTTAAATCGAAAAAATCGGTGGTCATACCAGATTCGAAACTGCCGAAGCTGACAAGGATGCCACAAGTACAAAGCATGCCGATTCAGTCTAGCTCGCGTATGTTGAATCCAAAAAGAATTGCTCCAAAGATGCCCCCGCCATTGTTATACAAGGTAGGGGATAAACAAAGGGCTCATGGTTTTGGTCACTTGCAGCCCCACAGTCCAGGTATGGTAGCCTTTGGTCAGCTTAGAACTCTGGGCCCACCTGCTGTTCTAGGCCCACAGGTCACCGTTCCTTCTCTGAGTCAGCATAGTGGTGCAGCGGCGCCAAATGCCAGTTTTCTTCTTCCTGAAGGATCGGCCGGGAGAGTAGCTCCACAAACTGGTACCACTGTCGCAAGCGACGTCAAGAGCATACAAGCTTACTGGGTACAAAATACAGAGGGAAAACCTATGCTCTTAGTACCCGTTCACTCTGTAAAAAGCCAAGAACAACAGTCTGGGTATATCCTGTTGCCAGGGACACCGAGTCCGGCTCAAGAGATGAAATTTACAGATGGGAAAGCTGCCACGGCCGTCACATTGAATCCGTATCGAGACCACAGAGCTCTCCCCCGACTGTGTCACATCGCAGGCTATGCCGCAGCCCGTCAACAACAGTCCGTAAAGTCACCTCAGTACAGTCAAAAAACCTCGACATTTGTCCCGAACTTTCATCCGCTCAATCCGAACAGGGCGTTCCACTTATTGATAAACATTTACTCCAATTGCCGATGGGAAAAGGACGAAAACTACTTGAACACTGTGATATACAGAATGGCCGCGTCGGCCAACAAAGTCGCAAACATCAAAATCTACGAGTACACGGTGAAGAGAGTTGGCTTCAAGAAACACCTGCAGAGCTCAAGGTGCATCAACGTGTCGAGATCCGTGGCCAGGAATTGTGCTAAGAAAATGAGGATAATTGGGTTGTTTGAATCTCAAGTTTTGATTACCAAAGAACCTGGTCTTCATCCTGTTAAAACTGGGGCCAATTCAACATTTGCTAGTCAGAAAATGCTAACCGAAGTCATAGACTCGAGTGATGATAGCTGTGTAGGTACGGGAGAGAAACGACCAATCACGGAGGGTGACCAAACGGAAGCAGCGGGTGGAAATGCAACGACGCGTGAGAGTAACGTTACAATGAAAGATACTGCGGGCAAGACTCCGCCCTCTGTTTTAGGAGAGGATGCTCGACAAATAAGTGGAAATGACAAGGCAGGCCAGGAAAAGGATGGAGAAGTAAGTATAGTACAACCAGGGACACCTTTGAAAACTGACGTTGCCATGCCAAGTGTTAAAGCCTCGGCCTCGGAGCATCCTCTAAGAATTAGGATTTCAAATAGTAGAAGCACCGTTGTCACAACAGTCACGGATGGCCAAAAGGGAATGATATCAGCACAGAAAATGGATCATTTCAAAATGCCTTGTGAAAACTTAAACGATGACAAAGATGAAATTTTACTCGAAGATGTGGAGCAGAGTAATGTTGATAAAACTATGGTTGCCAGAGTAGTTGATGTGAAGGTATCACAAAGTATGTGTGAGAGAGGGATTCCTCTGGATCCACACGAAAGAACAAAACATGTTACTCCTAATCCCACCAACGTAGAACAAACGTGTGACATTCAATCCACTGCAGGTCAGGGAGATCACTCTACCGATAGAACCAATATGCAATTCTCGAAGGACGCTTCCTTGGGTCATACTGAAGAAGGTAAAATGGGAGGTCGCGGTGAGACATTAAGGCCTCTAAACCGAAGCATCGATTCTCACAAAGTAATCAGTACATCCGACCGGTTGTCAGCTTCAGGAAAACCACCAGAACAGGCAGCGAACCAAAGTATGACAATTGACTCCTCCCCACCACAGAGTTGTGATAAGAATGATGGTGATATCGACCAGCCAACACCAAAGAGTACCGGGCCAGATATTCATGTGGGAAAAACGGCAGAGAGTGATCATCATGGCAGTGATGCCGTCAGTGGAAAAGCGTCAAAGTTGGAAGCAATGTCATCCAGTGAAGGAGAGCGTTCGAAGGAGGAAGGAAATTGTAAGCCAAATGATTACGGTAATCTAGTGAGAGAATCTCAACATTGCAAGCTCCGAGAGTTGTTGCCCAAATCAGGTCTTAGCCCATCCGTAGAGCAGATTACCGAGAGTCCAGACACAGCAGATCGTCTCTCAGGAGAATCCTGTACAAAACGAGATGACAGACGGAAATTTAATTTAGGGCAAAATAGTGAGAATGTGGGTTGTGAAAGCGGAGGCAGAGGCCAAATGCAAACGGACAACAATCATTTGACATTATGTAAAGATGGAGACAAAACACCAGAGGTAGAATTGTGTGGAGATAGTAGTTCTGCTGGGGTGGAAGTCATTTCAGTCCACTCAAAGGAAGAGCTTGAACTGCTAGATAAAGTCATGACAGACTCTGCAACTGGTTCCAAGAAAGGCAGCAGTAGTTGTGTAGATCCACATGCAGGAAATGAAGGAAAGGCCTCAGAGGATGGTGATCATGGTGAGTCACGTTCGCTGCATAATCTGGTAGAAGACCTATCTAACAGAGTCACTGAGGTGGTTCTACCAGAGCAGAAAGAGGAACCACAAGAGACATTTGTAAGTGAGATATCAGAGTCTTCATCCTCAGATGAGGATGAGGATTCCTTTTCTGATAGTGAGTTGGAAGAGATGGAGATAATTCCAGAGAGGAGGCCATGGTTGGAGGGGGTTACCTCCTGTACCCTTCGTCTCCACACTTTGGTGGAGAAAGTTTTTGTTGGAGAGAATATTTTTGCTGCTTGCTGGCCAGAGGGTTTTATAGATCGGTCTGAATTGTCAGAAGGCACACCACCGTTTAAAGTATTTGAAAGCTCCTTTTTGAGAGGCAGTCTCACAGGCAGAGGTATTACATGGTCTCTGAAACCAGAAAAGAAGGAAGTGAAGTTCATGTCGACCAAGTCATTATGTAGTTTGTTCGAAAGGAGGGACATTCAGAAACAAGCTGAGATACGTAAAGCTCAGAAGTTGGCGGCTTCGAAGAAGTTCACCCTGAAGGACCTCCCACCCTCTCAGAGGCTCCTCAAGAGGGATAAAGTGAGGTCTCTGGAGTATTGTGTTGTAGATAGAAAGATAGTTTTGTCAGATGAAGATGTTGATATCCTGGCATTTGATGATGACGATGATGATGAAGAGGATTACTCATCTGATGAAGAGAGCATCTACACAACCTCTAGCTACGAGGAAGAGCTAAGGTCCAAAAATGAGTTTCTCTTCAAATTAGCTGAGCTACCGACCTGTCGAAATGATCTCGATGAAGAGGACGAAAATATAGAGTTGCCTATTGATGATGAAGAAAAATGTGATGACCCTGGTCAGAAAGAAAGGAAGACTTCTGCAAAACGAGACAAATCTGTTAAGCCATCCATCAAATATATCTCTGAAGCAAGGGATCAGCTCTTCCTGAAAGATACAGACTCTGTAAGCAGTGATGCCGAATCTGACATCAGCATCGATGTTGAAAAGTTATCCGACAGCGAAGATGATATGACCAAGGCCCTCGACATAGAAATACAGGAAGCTGAACCATGGACCAAGTCAGAAATTAAGCTAGGAGGTCACAATCCTATGCATTTTGGTTCTTCTAATAGTGTTACTGCATCTCCCACTGGGAGCAAGAAGAGGAAAGCTGATCTAGTGGTGACGAAGAGAGCAGCAGATTCTGAGAGGGTGCTGTTCCGCAGCTCAAACGTGAGGCACATACCTGACGATGAAAGAAAAGCGGTATGTTTATGATGCAATAATAAGCCATTTTCTAGAAAATTTGTAAATGAGATATATGTAGTGATATATGATGTCAAAGGTCACTCAGGATGTGAAGAAGTTTTTAGTAAATCGTTAAAGTATAGACAATTCCTCAGTTATTCATGACTTTGCTTGATTCGGAGGATGCACAAATTCAAGTCTTTGGTCTTTTGTATATTGTGATGTCATACTTTGGTTAAATATTCTGATAATTGAGTTGTGCATTATGGATACATGTGGTACATGCATACCATGAGTACTAATTATTCCCAAATACTGCAATGATTTTATCTACTATCAATCACATATAAAAAGAAATGATAACAGCATTCTTGTATTTTAAAAGGTTTACTGGTTATGAATGTCAATATTTGTTATCTTTTGGGTGGTTTCTTTAGTGTTATGTATTTCCATATGTAATTGTGTTTTATTTTAGTTATGGATATTAGCTGTCACTGGTTGATATAGGTTTCAAATGGATTATGTAGGATGAGTTGATATTAGCTGTTGCTGGTTGATATAGGTTTCAAATGGATTATGTAGGATGAGTTGATATTAGCTGTTGCTGGTTGAGTGCAGATATAGGTCTCAAACAGGGATTATGAAGGATGAGGTGATATCAGCTGTCACTGGTTGTTGATATAGTTTTCAAACCTCTCCTTGCAGCACAACATTCACATTCTCAATGAGAGAAGAAGAAGAGCTCAACAGAAGAATCACTTCATCAGATTAGCTCGGAAGGTGTTCTACAAGGACAACTGGGTGAACAAACCAAAGATTGCAATCTTGCACAAGGTGCGTTGTCTTAGCCTACTTGGTCTACTGGTGTACACTTCATGTAAAGACCACTTCATATGTATGAAACATGTATATACATTAAAATGATAAGTTAGTAGATAGGTAGTCTCTACAAAAACATGTACATATACTATATGTGAGGTGGCTTATGTAAAGTACATACCATAAACTTAGGATACATGAGTATGTACAGTAAAAGTTGGGGGATAGGCCTATGTTAGTATCTACATACACTTGTACATGAGAATTTGAAAGAGATGGAGATTAACGTTGACGAAAATTACTTATTGGAAGAATGTCCCGTTTAATATTTGAAAATGGTTAAAATGACAATTCCATGGGTGCTAAAACTAAATTTATGTTTCGAAAACTTTCATCCTCCCCTTGAACCTTATTTGATTTAATTTAAACAGGCTGTGGACACCATCAAGAACTTGAGAAACGAAACTAAGGTACTGGACGAACAGTTATCTGCAAAAAAGTGTTCCAACATCTGCCTCAGAACCAAAATGAAGAAACTGTTAAGTAAGTTGTCATCATTAGTGTAGGTTAGTATGGTAAGGGTTACGAAGGCTCATAAAAAAAACCTGTCCATGTTGATTGTTTAGTATAGTAAGGGTTACGAAGGCTCATAAAGAAACCCTGTCCATGTTGATTGTTTAGTATAGTAAGGGTTACAATGGCTCATAAA
>JAODAG010310410.1:0-12442 GCA_027574785.1 Orphnurgus asper | reverse complement strand
ATAACGATAATAACGATAATAACGATAATAACGATAATAACGATAATAACGATAATAACGATAATAACGATAATAACAATAATAACAATAATAATAATAATGTTCACGTTTCTGGGTTTGTGTCGTGAAATTTATTCTATCTGTCAACGTTTTCATACAGCAACATACATAGAAAATACATTCAAGGAAATAGTGCAAGCTTGAACTATTTCACCATACTTAGAAGCAGGATTCTTATAATTTCATCGATTTCCAAACTTCTGGAGTCACCGAGAGTGCATGAGTTGAATTTTACTGGAGTTTGTGAGTGGTTCATAGCTACATAACACTTTATGATGTTTTATGATGATTAATGAATAATTCAATAGTCCGTCTCCAGTCTGTAATATATGTGCTTTCTTTCTCTGTAGAAATCTAACGTTCGAGTTCACGTTTACTCCCTGTTTAGATCCGTATGTGGTGATCACGTGTAGTATGTGTGGTGAACATGTGTAGTATCTGTGGTGATCATGTGTAGTATCTGTGGCGATCATGTGTAGTATCTGTGGTGAACATGTGTAGTATGTTGTGGTGATCATGTGTAGTATATGTGGCAATCATGTGTAGTATATGTGGTGAACATGTGTAGTATGTTGTGGTGATCATGTGTATTATTTGTGGTGATCATGTGTAGTATGTGTGGTGACCATGTGTAGTACCAGTGTTGATCATGTGTAGTATCTGTTGTGATTATGTGTTACCTGTAGTGATCATGTGTTGTATCTGTGGTGATCATATATCTGTGGTGATCATGTGTAGTATCTGTGGTGATCATGTGTAGTATCTGTGGTGATTATGTGTTATCTGTGGTGATCATGTGTTGTATCTGTGGTGATCATATATCTGTGGTGATCATGTGTAGTATCTGCAGTTATCATGTGTAGTATCTGTGGTGCGAATTACGGCCCACAAATAGTCAATTGCGGGGATATGCTCAAACAGAGCCAACAGTCACACATTACCTGGCATTACTCACTCGTCCAATAATTTCCATATCTTAAACAGTCCGAGTCCGAACGAAATAAGACTAGGGCTGGTAGGGAAGTGGATCCGTTTGGTTCCGCGATGGTCCCGAGTCATATGTAGCCGTCAGTTTTTCGTGTCCTGGTTTTATCCTGCGGGTCTTTTCATAGAAGGATGCAATTTAAAGCAGAATATCTGGGATCAGAGAGCTAATACCCGTTTAGGATTCAATTGATTCATTATTGTTTCAAACATTATAAGTTAATTACAATTTTAACAGGCGCTTGTGATTGGCCTTCTTTGTAATCCGTTGAACATGGCACCTGAACATGGCACCTGAAACAGCTCCTTCCATCAGTTATTAATTGAGTTTATAGTAAGAAAGTGGATGAACGAAGGATAAAACGCGACCTACTTTAAGGACCGCGACATCCAATGATTACAGGTGTACGAGGCCGAATAGAGGAGCATGTCACCCAAAATAAATTTGATCAAGCGAAATCTTTTTCCAAAAATGGTGCAATAAATTTTTAGAAAATTCATACAAAAGGAAATCTGTCCTGGAAGATTTTGCCATAGATTTGTTTTATTAAGGAAATTAGGGAAGCAAATTTTACAAAGGCGAGCGATATGGCATGTGACATTCGGGCAAGATTGGGATATTCGCCGGAGAATAACCAACAGTGATGGACACGTGCATATCAAGAAAATGACTGTTAACTGTCATTATTGGGGAAAACCCTGTATCTTAAGAAGAGTGGAACGGTAAAACTATAGACGAATGGTTTATCTATATCTGAGAACTGAATCAACAGAATGGAAAATTAAATTCGACTGGTCACAGCCTCGGTACTAGACCATGGCTGAATGATGTACCAGTATAACAGAAGATTCCATATAGGATTTACCACTATATGGATAAGGGATTTCTGTGGATGTCTGTGGAGAATTATGTGGCCCATAGATGGAAAGTACAAGCACCTACATCATCCACTCAATCAGATGTATAGCAACGGCGAAGACCCAAACTAACGGTAAGACTGTATAGGTTTTTTTTTTATCTACCTGGTCACCAGAAAATTTCATCCATCAAACAGATATATAGATATACTAATAATTAGAAAATATTAAGATAATATTTAAAAAGATTTGAAATAAACTTGTAAATCTTCAATTATTTGACGTCACGCTTCCGTACCGTAACACTAGTTTGTCTTACAGAGAGGATTTCACCAAATATATAGTAACGGCGTCTATTAAACCTTAGGCAACATCAAAATCTATTCGCTTAATGCATAACAACAATACAACATTCCTAACTGTAAAGGCTCATAAACAAATGTATACAATTTTCATCAAACTGTTCATGAAAGATTAGCCTACTGACGGCATGCAGCATCGGTACAGGTCCAAACTATTCCTCTTTCAGGATATAGCCCTTAGCACTATTCGCATAAATACTCAGCCGAACGGTATTCTGTATGGCCTAGTTTTCTTTACTCTTTATTATAAAGATCATAAACTTACATACTAAAATCTTAAACACGTCGGCAAGAATGGCTTAAAAGGGATCAGAGGGATCATACACAAGTCGTCGGTTGTGAAAGAAAGAGCTGATGGAAAGAATGACGTGATCCATGACTATAGATAATGATTGTTAACTGAATACAGTAAATGAGGGACTGTGGAAGCACGCCGGGGAAACCCCCTCTATACACAGGCCTACATTTTGACAAGTCCGACTCCAAAAACGATGTGATCTTTAAGGTAATTTTTCTTGTTTAATTAACCGTTTGACTCCCGCGAGTACGTTAAAACGTGCCCGTGACGGTTATCGATCGTTTTTCTCATTGCTAGGTCTTCCCCAACCAGTCTCCTCCAAATTACCATTTCGCCCCCAAGTAGCATACCTGCCAGTTCGCCTCCACTGAGTTCGCCCCAAGTACCTACCAGTTCTGTTTTTGTTTGTACGAAATGCATCATGATTCACATTAATTTGATAGATATGGGCGTTTGATGACTGGTCCATTGACAAACGAGGCACTGCCATTGGCTTGTTAAGTGTTTATAAGCTAAAGATCCTCGCCTGCAGATGGACACAAGGGGAAACACACATCTTAACATGTTCACGCGGAGATCGTCACTGGGGTTGCTACCTATATTTCTTACCAATTCGCCGACTAAACCAGTGTTCAATGGCGCCTCGATTAGAGGATTTTCGCTATTGCCGAACTGAGAGCGGTGTAACGTACGGAAGTCATCACAGACGGTAGAGAGAACCGTGGCGAAGGCCGGCCGGCCGAGAGATGAAGATAATAACATAGAAGATATAACAAAAAATATATCTTCATCTCTCGGCCGGCCTTGGCTCTCTCAACCGTCTGTGATGACTCGGTCTCTGAAAGGGGAGGGAATTTAGCTTTCCGTAGTAGGACACAATTCAGTCACCACTGACATCTGAATGTCGTATCACTTCGAATCCGCCATTGTTTGCCAATGCTCAAGTGTTCTCCTCCCGCACTCAGAAGTACATCGCAAAAGACACACAAATAGGTAGTATGTCCGCAGCGCAAATTACACGCAGATCGGTATGTCCACAAAGCAAGGTACCGGCATATTGCGTTGTACTTGCAAATCAAATATTTGCGTAGCCTAATAGTTGGTTTGCGAGGACGTACCTATTTGTGTGTATTTATTTTGCGTGTGACCATTTCTTTCTTCAGTTTTTTGTTTTACGTTGAACATAGAGTGGTGGTGGGGAGGGGGATACTGTTTCGTTTTAGAAAGAAAACTGTCGCTAAAACAGACACAAGACACATTCATTAGTATAGCATTTTATTCAAAAATAATGCACTCGTTTCAGGTTGAAGCGCCCTCTACTAAATGCTTCAGCATTTGGGACATAATTCAGCCTGATGAGGTTTTCTACCAAATAAACAAAGAAAAACAAAACAAATCTCAAACATTTTAAAAACGGTAAAGACTGAATAAGCTATAAAAGTCGAGAATTCAACCACATGAGTGCTAATGTTCAAGAACAAACATACATTGCAGCGAATTGCTCTAGGTTTTTAAGTTCCGTGTAGGAAAATTCGTTGGCTATAGTTTTTTGGTTATATTTGTGAATACGTTTCCTACTTTAGAACCCATTGGTAAGAATACAACAGTACAAAATGATTTGACATTCTTTACTCTCGGTTATCGGAGCATTGAAATAGACATTAACGACCATGAAAAAGGTGTAAATCCACTCACCTTACTGGGAATCATGTTTGAAATCAAACCCACTGATCAGTTATCAATTAGTGTGGAAGGGATAAGGAGTTGTATGTAATACATGTCACACCCACTCATCTTAGTGGGGTGAGGGATCAGTTAATATAATGCTTGATGCCACATCCAATCAATACTGGGGAAGGGGTGATGAGTTTTATGTAATGTGGGGAGGGAGGTATCAGTTGCATACGATGTTTGATACCACTCACTCATCTTAGTGGAGTAGGGGTGGTGACTTCATCATCATCACACATATCATCCATGACATCCATCAGAACATCAAATGTCTTTCACACCTCTCACTTTTATTAGACCTGCATAATGTCATCCATTCATGGACTATCACCATCCCCTCCCCCCTGAAAGTGGTAACAATGCAAGAAGCATCATCTTTCTACCAGTTTACCTATTAGCCAACCTTTATCAATCATTCTTTCTTTACACCAGTCTTCACCACATGCATCATCTCTCATTTTGCTAAATTTTTCTAAATCTTCTTAAACATCTACTACCAATTTTGTCATTGTCTACAGTCAATATTCCTTGTATTCTAAATAACACTGTTCTGTACACATCTCAAAAACTATGTACTCAAAGTCTGGTCGATACTAGTTTCATTTTTTACAAAACATTCCTGATCCTGATCTCTTAACAGAAAATATGTCAGTCATGAGATAATGTAAAACATTAGTCACATTTCTGTCAGCATGCTCTAAATCAAATAAAATATAATTTGGCATGCTAACACAACATGCATCCAAGCTGTACACAATAAATAGCCAGGGCATGATATACATTTTGTTATGTTTCTTTGTACACCGCTGTTAGAGCAAAAACAAATATTCTAATCAAAGCTTTTTAAAAGCATACAAACAAATTGAATTTTGATAATAAAAAAGATTGATATGATTCAAATGTATTTCAACGACTTACGAATAAACAACCATGATAAAAGAAGCACCTATTAAAATATTGTACACTCTGAACTATATTACTGAGAAAAAATAAATATAACGAGCTTTAGGTTTGTACTGTAATTGGTTTGGCTCATGATGTTATTGTTTAGAAGTTTTTCTTTTACAAATAAAATATGTATTTTTAATGACATCCCAAAAATATTACAGTGATCCCATTATTTGCATGATAACTCAGTCATCCTTCAAAAAGATGCCAAGATTTTATTAGTTTTCTGGGAAAATAAAATCCATCTGTTAGTATTACATTAATGTTTATTTCTCTTTGAAATTATTGAATGTACCCTTACTTTTCTTTAAATCAACTCATGAATGTATCCTCACTTCTGTATTATATCTGTCTATATTACATTCATGTTTACTTCTCTTTCAATCTTGTCTGTATTCAATCTGTCTATATCACACTAATGATTACTTATCTTTCAATCACTTCATGAATATATCCTTACTTCTATTTTCTATGTGTATATTTTCATTAATGTTTAGATGTATCGTCACTTTTGTATTATATGTCTATATTACATTGTTTTCTTTTCTTAGAATCAATTCAAGAATGTATGTATCCCGACTTCTATGTTCTATCTGTGTATATTACATCATGGTGTACTTCTCTTTGGTCTCTCTATCTATCTATGTGACATTCAACACACACATTCTAATAAAGTTACACAGAGCTTCTTAGATTACTTAATTAAAGATGGTAAACCTATCATGAAAAACAAGATCACATTACAGTAGTTATGCAGTAGTCATGAACTATTTGAGTCGATAATAATTAGTATGAATCAATCTAATACTTCACTTCTTGGTTAGCATAATCGACTAACTTGTTCAGTTGGTTGTAATACCAAGATCATCAAACGTTTGTAAAATCTACGTTGCTATTCTTGGCAAACCTTAATGCTAAAGTTTATATATCCGTACTACAGATATTAACTAGGATACGGATGCAGCTAGGTGCTGAAGCTTTTTCAACTAAAAGCTACCTATGCTCATGTAAGGAGAAAACCACATGACCTTTGACCACCACTTCAAGAACAAGTAATACACATTGTGATGGTCTGGCCAGGCACTGGTCACTGTAAACACAGAAATTTCCTGGGAAACCCTACACCAAGTCATCAAGGATAATTTTGATGTGACCTTCACTGACCTCAAATAAAATGTAACATATAAACTTTATCTTACTTACTTGACTAATTACTTGCTTTCAACTTACTTGTCTATTTATTGATTGTTACCCTGTATGCACAATCAAATTAGGTCAGATCTCTTATTTTCCCCTGACAACCACAATCATGCACCTGTAAACACCTCCAATGAGGATAAATGACCTTTGCCTTATTACTCATGAGTAGTACATCCATGAACCAGTTGAATAACCTAGGAGTGGTAGCACTTCAATAATATATTATGGACAGACAAATAGATAGATAGACAAATAGCTAGATAGATAAACAGGTATCATCGATAAAGTCCTAAAAATTACTTTATAATTTTGTTGCCAATTTAACGTTCTTTTTGCAATTGATATATATGCAAGTAGATAACACCATTCAATTGCTGCACACTGTATGCACATTATAAAACCGGCACTGAACAATCAACTTGAAGGAAATTTTTAATAAATATATTTATCTTAGTCCTTGAAGAACTTAGTTTTACAAAACTTTGTATTAAAAGGTGTTGTTGAAGCAACTTTGAATCATTCAATAAAGATTTCATATACACCGATAGTATCAAGGCTCATCGTTGGTTTCTGCAAACCAATAAGGTATTATACCGACTAGTGTGAATATTCGTACTCAAGTACGTAGACCAAAAAGGTATCGTACTGACTAGTCTGATTATTCATAGTTCATACCATGTAAGTGTGTAGAACAATATGCTTTTGACTAGTATGAATATTCATTGTTCATACTAATGTATGTACACCAATAGGGTATTGTACTGACTTGAATGAAAATTCATTGTTCATATATGTGGACCAACAGAGTGTTGTGCTGACTATTGTAATATGCATAACCTTTTCACCAATAAAGGCAGTGGGTGCATCACAGAGCAGTCTGTGGTAGTAAAATATGACACACATATATCTTCTTCATATTTCAGCTGTAAAGTTGATGATAAAGGTATTGAAAGAAAGGTCAGCGAGATATTCCTAATCATGAATATTCATCACTCATGGTGTTTTGATTTGCTTAGAGCCAAGAAGAACTTTTGTGACAAAGCTAACGATGGCTGATGCGGGCTGTTCTACTTCATATTCAGCAAATACCATGCACTGGTTATCTGTGAGACTGCCTGGTTTCCGAGACACGAAACCAAAGCACCTAAAAAGAGAGAGAACAGCAAATTAACATTGATGCATTAAATAGAGCAAACAGATGGACGTAAAAAAAACTAATAATATTAACAATAACGATGACAATAATAATACTAATAATAAAAAATAATAATAATAATAAATGGCAATCTTCTGTTGTGGTTTGGTCATTTCTAAAGGAGGCAAAGGGAGATTTATTTATCAGCTATGGTCAAGAGATGGTCATACCAAATGGGTTGAGAGTGTCACAGAAGTAGGGCAAGTTTATAAGATAACCAGAATGCAGAACTGCTTTGAGGTTCCAATGCCCTTATCTACAAGATATTTTATAATGCATATTCATGACAGGGTGACCTTCTCCATCGCCTCCACTCAGCTCCTTTAAAAAAAACACATCTGGCACTTTCTGAACAAACCTCTTCAGAATAAAATGGTTTCACTATATTTTATTATATATATTATATTATGCTACTATACTATAATCTAATCCAGTGTTTGTTGTAGATACCACGTACCCCGTCCAGTTACTGCCAAATTTATATTCTTCTCAATTGCAAGTACTAATCAAAATACATGAATAGTCTTTAGAATACTAACATGTTAAAATTGAGTCACTTGTTGTACCCCACCTGCAAAGCTACACCTTATAACGTATCTTTGCACCCTGAATAACTTTAGGAAGCACAGCCACTACTTATTCTTGACATAAGTCTGTCTGTTTTAAATTTTACAATTGTGAACTTCAACTCAGTAGCCTACAGCCACTTCATTATTACAAAAAATCAACAGAGTGATGAATGGCCAGCTCTCGAATTGTCATGTATGGCAACGGGCTTCAACAGTCGTGAAAATCCCCTTGGATATTTGCACTTTCAAAGTAAAAATTGCATGTTTACCCTGCAAATTTCTTCTTGCTACCTTCCCCACATGATGATCAATGATTCAAATTAATTGCATGGTCTAGTGTGTTATGCCTATTGACATATAGTCGTGGAATTTTACCCTTTACCCATTCATTAACATGCATGCTAGCTACACCTAAAACAATAGGGATGATCTATTGATCCTGACCAATGTATTATCGAGTTTGATAAACAATCCCAACATGCCATACTTATCATATACTTTATCATATTTACAAGCCCAAGCGTCACATACAACTGCAAGCATGTCAACTTTACTACTCCATAGGGTCCTGAGCCTTCGGCATCAGAACCAAATACAAGAAAACTACGTTTGGTCTATTACAATAAAAGACTCCCTCATGATGTACTATTCTTGTCCGGAATGCTAGGGCACCATTTATCATTTTCCAAAGTCATCAGTGAGTAGCAACAGCTTACAATTATAATGCTAAACACCACCAGTTTCACACAAAAGCAAATCCTGCTTCATCATGGTTAAGAGATGGACTGTCTATAGTGTTTTCCAATGAACTGTTGTCCATATATGGTTTTATTGGTAAAAGGTGTTTGAGTTGATCTCTTATCTTTGCTAGTTTTAATTTTGCTTACTTCGCATCTGGATCGTCTTGGCCATCCATTCTTGGAAACCTGCAAATAAACAGAAGAGGAATTAATTGCGTCTGACTACCATGAGAAACCACTTTAAAGATAAATAGGTAGGAGAAAACCATAAAAAACCACTTTAATTATAAATAGTTAAGACCATGAGAAACCACTTTAAGGTGAACTTCTTTGAGATTAAGTAGACGAAGAAACAAATAAAGCAACACTGAAAATAACCACTTGAGGTTGTAAAGAAATTGCTGTGTATGAAACTAAAAGAAAAAGAGATGAATACAAAGAGAGAGATATGACAATAGGATAAGATCAGTGATAACATAAGAAAGATGTTCCAATGTTTAGTTTATTATGGGTTAGGCAGCTTCATATGCTCCAGGTTGTGATCGTGGATGAACACAGGCTTCAACAAGCCTTCTCTTATCGACCAATGTCCAGTAGTTTACGTGGCAGACATGTACCCATCCATCCAATCCTGCTCCCGGGACAGCCATGTAACGTCCCCATTCAACGGACGTGAGTTTACCTCGATCTTTAACCACTTCTCACAGACCTGTTCTGGGAAAAGTTATTGGGACACCAATGAAGCCACTAAACAAGGAAGACCGCAAACACCACTGGAAAGCAGCTGAACAAGCGGACACCCAAACCGCTACACCACAAGAAGGTGAAATAGGTATGGGTACTAATTCTTATTATAAAATGTTATCATAAATATGTTTTCTATAAAGATGATAGGTTATGAAACACAGATCTACCACACATTTTATTTAACGAGACTATTAATTGGTGACTACAACAATCAGGCTACTTTTTATGGGATATCATCAATACAACTGAAGCTTTGAAAGTTTTAGAAATTTAAAAAGGACCATATTAGCAGGACTATATTAAAAGGACCATATTAAAAGGACCATATTAACTGGACCATATTAACAGGATCATATTAACTGGGCCATATTAACAGGACCATTGACTGAACCAAATTAACAGGGCAATATTAACTGGATCAGAATAATTGGACCATATAAACAGGACCATATTAACTGGACCATATTAGCAGGACCATATTAACAGGACCATATTAAAAGGACCATATTAACAGGACAATATTAACTGGACCATATTAATTGGACCATATTAAACAGGACCATATTAACAGGACTATATTAACAGGACTATATTATGTTATGCTTGAAATTGCATTAAAGCAGATTGGTTAAACAGTATTAATACTCACTTCCTTGATCCTGGGTCCATTCCACAATACAAGATGGAACTCACAGGGAAGTGTTTTCGGAAAAATAATCTGAGAAAAGAATGAAGATTTTGTAGGATTGAAAAAGAAATGCAAAGATGCATTGTGCTTCTCATGATTATTATTAATTTTTTTTTTTGGGGGGGAAGGGAAGTGTCTTCTTAAAAGTATGGCAATACAGTATGTCTTGGGGTGGGCAGGGCAATTTTGTTTTATGTCATATAACCACAGCTGGAATTTGAGATTCCATGCTTATAACATCTATGTCAGCAATTTCCAATGTTGCTCTGCCCAATCATGAATATCAAATAAAAATAAATTATCAAGGAAGATGGATGCAATGGTGTACCAACATAACATGTCTGTCCATTTCAAATATGAAGTCAATACAATTACACATGGTTGTTGAGAAAATGCATATATATAAGTTTTTAATTAATATGCATTACATCCACACCAAATATAATAGTAGCCATCTTGTGATTGGGCCATCATTGACCATCAGTACCAACTGAGTCTCACAGTTCTTGAAATTCCATTATGCCCTGCCTGCCTATAAGACTATTTATTGAACAAATCAATCGTGGCACCGTTACTCATGCCACTGAGGCTGCTAAAGTAGTTGGGGAGTTTTCCAAATGCATTCTCAGTAATATACAGGAGATCTGTTTTAAAACCAGGGTTTCATGATTTCAACATGTTTTCATTTACTCAAATCACCAAGACATTCATATTTTATGATAAAGGTAGACAGGCATGTTCTTGTACTTTCCGTGTTCGGCTGTTTACTGTTTACTTATTCACTGCCGGTATACCCCCCCCCATAATTGGGAAGAAACAAATCCAACAACCTGAGGGTTCATTAGTTTAACAAATATACAAAACACTTACTTCCTTTCACTATCTGTCAGGACTACCCCTTTCAAAGAGACTTTGAAATGAACTTTGACACCTTTAGGTTTCTCCTTCTGGTTCATGACCCTTGAGATGGCCTCTCGGACAGCACTAGGACCAGTCAATGACTCCATGTCAACACACTGAAGGTACAATATGCTGCAGGCTGTAAGATACGACAGTCACAGGAAAAAAATAACATCAACTCTCTCTGACCTCCAAACCAGTATAAGGAAAATAAACCTTATTACACCGAAAGGCACCAACACAAACTTGTAAATGGGTTTCCCTTCAGTTCAGACTTTACAGACTTTAATTTAAAGTGGGCAAATTTGTCTTAATTTTGGCTTGACCTTTGGTGACCATTGCTAAATAGGTGAACTTTGTCAAATTGACAAACAAAATTCATAAACTTTTTTGACACCCTACTTATTCTATATGATCTACACAGCTAAACTACACATTTACAAAAAATGCAAATGCTTGGGTGTAAGTACAACGCTACAATTCAAAAAGCACAAAAAAATATGGCCATGGCCGAAATTCATAACTCGTCCCATAACATATTCCGATTGCTTTATCTTAAAAACACCATACACCAACACTTTTGCTTTTTGTTTTATGCAATGCCAACCCCGTATTAATAATGTGTAGAGGTGAACATGGATTACTTGTTGATCCTGACTATACCACCATTTATATCAATCTTAAATGTCTGTAGTGAAAGAAATCTTTCACAATTAAGTGGAGGCAATTGTTTCTCAAGAGTTACACCAATAATTTTTCCCTTGCCTGGGGTCAGGAAAATAGAATTTATTTAAACATTTACACTATAGTCTGTCTATTGAAGCTGTGGATAGCTATTTCTACATATTGCTTACCTAAATATTCTTTCTTTAATTCCCTGCTCTTGATTATTAAAATCCCTTCAACTTTGTTTAAATCATCCCACTTACCAGCTCCTTGCTGTAACAGAGCAGAAGCAGATTTTGGATCAATGGCATCAGGTGAGTCCACACCAGCTGGATCTGAAGCAATAAATAATAACGGGCAATATAAATACGACCAGTCTCTTCTAGTGACATGATATAACTTGCTTCATTAATAAGAACTTTAAACCTTTCCAAGTTTACTATAGTAAGGGTTAGGAAGGCTAATAAAGAATCCCTGTCATTGTTGACATATATAT
>JAODAG010310077.1:228-12446 GCA_027574785.1 Orphnurgus asper | reverse complement strand
CTCCACATACACTAAAAATGAAAGTTACTGTACTTGAATACTTGATAACAAGGTATACAACCCACAACGATAATACTAACAGAGGCAGCATGTGGTCCAAACACAGCGAAGCTGGTTAACATAACAAAATGTAACAAGGGGTAGGATATCCAACAAACGATGTGGTTACATAGAACATGACACAGGCATTACAGGACTGGAGCCAATTACTCCATGTTTTTGGATGAGAACATTACATACTGTAGTGAGTCGTGATGCTGTTACAGGGTAATGGCACTTTTCATCCTCATATGATACAACCCAGGTAATGGTATTAACAAGAAGCCAGTGGAATCTGTGGAGTTGCTTTGATCAATCTTCTGTCTGGTACATGGGATATAGGAAGACAAGAGACAAGACACAAACCATGCTCAGGAATTATGTCCTAAAATAAAGGAAATTAATATCAGAAGATAACATTAACAGTTGGCTCCCCCAAACAATCACGCCATATGTCATTGACCATGTGAAGAGCTTCAACAACAACCACTCTTGAAGTTTGTGGTAAACCAGGAACCACTGCAAAGAACATTTATACTCTAGCGATACCTTGACAAGCTGACACAGAGGGAGCCTTTTTGTAGTTTTGTAGTTTATCAATATCATGTTTTCAGATTTTTGACCTGCTGACCTCACATTACCCAAAACATAGTAAAACATCCATTCATGCAAACTAAAGTACTCATACCCATTGGAAAACTGTGTGTAGGCTAGCCTAACCTATGTAACCTAGACAGCACAAGGAAACTATTGTCAAGATTAAAAACCACAAAGATGGTAATTATGGTCCAAGGTGTCCTAGATCTGCTCAATGTCTGCACCCTGGAAACAGCAAGAGATCGTTGCTGATTGGTGACAGACTCATAAGACTGGCAACTGATAAGATCGATACTTTATTTTAATGCAAGCTATTGTTTCAAAATCACTAAATCACACCTCTAGCAATGAAACCATTTAAATATGCCACTAGGGATGAAACCATTTATTCATGCCAGGAGGAAGAGGAAAGAAACCATTTACAAGTATACGTGCCACTAGGAAAGAAACCATTTATATAGAAACCATTTATATATATAGACAGCACAAGGAAACTATTGTCAAGATTAAAAACCACAAAGAGGATAATTCTGGTAAAAGTCAAGGCCAGAAACCAATAAGGGAGCTCCTTCCAAAATGGTTCCTTAGGGAAGAAGTAAATATCCAATAGTCCAAAAGGATATATATATATATATATATATGGTCGCTAAACAGCTTTGGGCTCAGAACTGTGCGACAGGTAGTACCAGGGTGTACAATGGTCAAAGCAGTGACCCACACCCCTTGGACTACCCAGTTATCTTCAGACTCTTGAGTGGCTAAGGTTTTACAGACTTTGGTTTTACCACTTCTGCTACACCCCTAAAACCCCCATGCGACTAAAAACCATAACGACTACTGCATAGGCTAGACGAGTGGATACTCAAAATCACGAGGAGAAACTTTTCGATGCAATTTACGAAAGGAAAACCCCCAAAATAAAGTGATTCTTAGCGCCAGGTGAGACAAAGGGAAAAAAAGGTTTCCTTAACGAAAGTGTGCAGTACAGTATAATCCAATAATCCAGAAAATGGAAATCCAGAGAGATAAGATTGCAACTACCAGCGCTTACACGCGGGCATCAGAAGATGTTACGCGGGCAGTGCCACCTTAGAGTGGGGTCGTAGATGCAGTCGGTGAATGTTTCTGCCACCTAGCAGATGTAAACAACAGTCAGCGTCGGGTAAGTAGAGTGACGTAAAACTGATTTTGAAATCAAGGTGACCCTGACCATCATCAGAAATATCTGCGAAATGCTTGGCGTACGTTTCCCCATCAAAAGCACCAGTCTTACCTTCACCTTCCGATGCTTCCTAATGTATAATGGAAACTTCTTCAATGCATTCCCCATTGATAAGTATATAAAGATGCACAGGAGGATTTAGATCACCTTTATCTGCATACATAATATACACATCTGATACAGAAATTCACTAGGAATCCATAAATATGAAAACATAATTCACTTCCTCAGTGTGACATGTAGCTGTACTTCCGCCATTATTATGGGTGTTGTTTGATGTATTAACGAATGAAAATGCTCAATAAGTAAGCCATGCAGCACATTTGAAACCAATAGCCCAAGATACAGCATTTTTGTCTCACACAGTACAGTATATATAACGCAACTTCAACCCAGTGTCGCAGAAGGCGAATAACCAATGAAGACTATAGTTACAATGTCGACATGCCACAACTTTAATCAGAAAGTGAAACCATTTTTATACACCAAGATACGAGAATCAAAGCAATGGAAACCTTCAAAAACCTTTGCTAATATCATAAATGTGCCTTAGAGAAACGTATTGGCCAGCAAGCAAAACCAAATAAAAAGTGTGCTTTATGTTATGTCATTAAGTTAAAGACAAGGCGAAGATTTAACAGGTTTCTTTTCCCACCGGAGGAAACGATAGATTTGATCTTGTTCTGAGTAGTAGTAATCTTGGTTTCTGGAGTTCAAAGTTTTGGTCAAATTGGTTCTAGCGATTATGATATGATTCGGTTTGATGTTCTATGTAGTGTCACTGCATGTCCCGAAGAGCAATGTTATCCTTCCCTGCTGGAGGATATTTCTAATTTTCTCAAGGGTATTGATTGGTCAGAGATGATCCAGGGTCAAAGAGCTATGAACTCATGCACTTGCTTTCTAGGTAAATTCAGTTTATGAAGTCATCCTCCCTTGAAGGTAGCTTCGAAGCAATGGCAAGAAGCAATCTTTGATGTCTAGAGAGGAATTTCTTGCTGTTAAGAAGAAGCTACCGTATCTAGTACGTCTAGAGGTTGAGCTGGGCTGCAGAGCTCTTTTCTTCCATGAGGTGTACAGTAGGTTAGTTAAGTCATTAGAAATTGAATATTGTATGTACGTACTGATCACCAGTTGTAAAAATAGACTCTTGCTACAATTATCGTAAATTATATATACTCTTGCTACAATTATCGTAAATTATTACCTAGATAAACACACGAATAATTCATTTACAGATCATACTGCAAGGATCTCTTTTCAATACATCAGTACAGCAACTCTGCTATTACATTCTCTTGCCCTACTCCTAAGGTTATGACCTACTCATTAATCGTCTTCCTCCTAAACCTGTCTTTTCATATGTATACAGTAGATGAGGGCACCGCTGGATTAAGGCGGGGGAAGAGGGGGATGCAGCCCCAGGCCAACTGAAAAAATAGGCCCACAAGCGACATGGGAAAAATATTTTATGTCTAGATGTTATACACTTTTTGTTTTTGAAACTAAGTTGGCCTGCCTAAGCAAGGAAAGTTGCACTTTTAATCGTAAGTTTAACAGATGTTTTCACACATCTCATAGGCCCCTTATCAAAGTTCAGCCCCACGAAATGCTTAATCCGGGCGGCCCTGGATGAGGAGGAGGCTGTAAATGTCACCTCCCACTAAAATTTCTCTGTGAATAAGAAATTCTCTTCCTGGAAACACCCAGGGTCGTTTTCCCCCAGGGTAATGTTATCATTCCAATCAAAACTATAACAGGAAATGTGTTGAGTTTGAGGAAGGTCAAAATTTGTTTTTCAAAACTGGATGGCTGAAGAATCCCTGAAAATAAGGCTACTTGAATAATTAATTAATCAAAAAAGCCAGGAGAGATATTTTAGGAAAATAAATCCTCCTAAGAAAAGTAACAATCTGACAATGCAAAGAGATACAGTACTGTATGGTCCCTACACAGCCCTTCACTTTGAACATGTTAGGCAAGTGGCATCCTCCAAGCAGGATGTAACAGTCATGGATGCCTGTAAGACAGAGGCTATAGGTGAAAGTTTTGGGATGCAACATTGGCCGATGTAAGCATTAATTATATAAATAAAATGAAGATGTAGAAATGCCAATGACATATCACCGCAGAGGACATGCAGGCAAAGTCCTCTGATTTGGCATTCTTCAAAATGAGTAGGCCGCCCTATGGCAAATAAAAACAACCCCACGACTGACCTGCGACTTGAAGTAATAGTCTGGAGCAGCTACATGCTGATACTAGGCCATCAAATCTTACAGTACTGGAGCCAGCTCCAAGGGTACCGTTAATTCCACACCGTAATCACACCGTAATCCCCAGAACCTACTCCCCAGATTGGGGATTAAGCTAGCTACACCTCTTACTAATAGCTTACGCCCTCTCCAGCGTAGCGTCCCATACTCGGACAAACTGTACCTATAACCCCTGTATGACCTCCGGTGACATCACTATCATAAGTTTCATAACTGCTACTATTTATATCACACTGCTTAGCTAACTCTACGAGGCGGCGGAATAACTCGAAAAGAAAGAAAGACCCATCTCAAAAAACCTACCTGGTTCACAGTTGAATTTGAATAATTTTTTTTTTTTACGAACGACAACCTCGCCCCTCTCTCGCGAGACACTGCGGATGCTAGTCGGTCCCGCGCAACGGGAGCGAATTAATCACGGCGTCTCCTTCACTGTACTGCAATGACGTAGCCTACCACTTCGGCTCTTGCACTTTCCCTGTACTTGTACTAGTACCGTATGTTAAGTGTACATTCACTCTCGCTCTTAAACCAGCCAAGTGGTAACTTCGCCTTCGAATACCATGTTCTCTGTCCTCCCCTCACCTCCAATGCCTCAATTGCTACATCCCACCACCCTAGGGGGCTGGAGCCACAGACAGACCGATTTTAAATTTGATTCATCATCACAGAAGCGAGAAACTTGTTTTTCTCCACCCATGATTTTCAGGCAGGCAAATGCTCCCCTATAAAGCCCTGGGGGTGGGTGGGCTTTGTTTCTATAGGACATCAAATAAGCTGTTTCTACAGTGTTGCTTCTCATGACTCTTCTACCGTGACGACGTTACAATCATAATCCTCAGACATGTAAACCTGGGACTGAGAGCTGGAACCAGAGTTAACGGAACCCTGTCGGGTCGACAAGACACAATTACATGCAGATAGAGAGCCCCAGGCAAATCTGTGCTTCACAATCGTATTCCGTGCGTTCTTTTTCGTCAATTCCAGGTTTTTTTTTTTCCCATCAATATTTCAACGTTTTTCCGGGGCGTTTCTGCCCATAACGATTTTCTTCAGTAAGAATTTATACATAAACACTTGCTTCAATAAACCGTCACATTTGAAGGTATTAACTAATTAATTAGGCCAATGCAATCATGAACTTACATCCCACTCTTTTGATTTATCCACTCCAAGTGCTTTCCAGTTCGGCTTCCACTTGTTGCTGTTCCTCCAGCTTGATTTACGAGAGAAGAAAGAAGACTTTTCGGTTGATTTTTTCCTCACTTTCGGTGATTTCTTTAAGGAATTCCTCCTGGTGAGCAACGGCGTCAATACGGGTATGTGAACTGGCCTCGGCGATATTGAAAACATGATTGTAGTGTTATTCTGTCAACAAAAAAACAATATCAAAAGGTTATTTATTAAACGATATAGATTGTTTGATACCAAGACAAAACAATCATCTTCCAATAATGTGAAAAACCTACAGTAAAGCATTTATTAACGAGCCCGAGAAAATATCGCACATAATAACCCTGCAAGCCATTGGGATTTTACTTTTATTATAAATGGAAGTCGGTTTATTTTGATGAAATTTTGTTAATGGTTAACTTTAAACAAATATATATTAAAATTACACAAATGCATCACAGGGTGCTAACAATCACACTTTTCAGTTATTTACAGCGAATACCCAGAAAAAAAATTAAATCTTCCTCCCAGATCGATAGCAATCAGCCAACTGTACGAAGCAGGAAAAAGTACCAGTCCGCAAGGGCATATGCAAGTATTACCATAGCAACTCTTCCACCTCTTTAATTTTTTTTGGTTTAAACATAACCACCGTATCATTCTATTCGATATTCATTACTGTCTTTCTCGTTGCAATTTCATGGTTACACGGTCGGTCGCAGCGTTTTTCAACGTCCAACAACACAGCCGATTGGTGGAAAAAATTGGGACGAGCTTTTTGTAGGGGCTTTATACTCCATTATGCACGCCGCGCTGAGCGCAGGAGAATCAGAAAGGCGGGTAATGAATTTTACGCTGTGCGCCCGGGAGAGCGATTCCTATTGTGGAAGTCGGGGACCGTTTCTGCCAGACCGACATATGTGCATGCATCTAGTCTAATCTGTTCACACCTAACGCCGACGGCTTTGTAGAGGATGCATGGTACACTATAATAGCATCAAACTGCATTCGTTTCACGACAAGGCTTCAGCGTCGAGTACTGGTACGCTGAATGCAGGGATGAGATGTACTGTACGTGGATATCCATCGCGTTAAGATCCGATTGTAGCGAAAGTAACCTGTTTGTAAATTGAGGAAGAACCGAATACAAACCCCAAACAAGAGAAGGTTCTCAATCTCATACATAGCTACAAAGCAAAAGAAATAAGCCGACGGAGATTAGAAGTGCAACATCATTAAAAACCCTTTTAAAACGTAGAATCTATGATTATATTTTAAGGATGTATATAGGCCTATTTTATGATTTTATGTTTTTGTTTATAATTTTAAATTCTGTTTTATCTTGTGATCTTTTAATTGTCAAAGTGTTCTGTAATCTGTTCATTTTTTTTTAGTTAATGTTTTTTTAGTTATCTTATTATTAGTTTTCCTTCCTATCAAACTTCTTCTGAACTTCTAACTTACGTTTTCTGTATTGTAAAACTTTAATTATCCTTTGTATTTACTACAGGACCTTGGAGGGGGGAGATTAGCTTGATTTTAGCCTTTACCATCTTCTTTAACTGAATAAATAAATAAGTAAATAAATCCAAGGAGCTTAAAACTGTCAAACAGTGAACTAATCAATATAGGCCATCAACTCAGATCAAGGGGAGTGTAGGTGCAAAAAGGTTAAATAGATTACAACCTTTCCACATTGCTTGGACTCCCAGCGTACATATAGACAAAAAAAGCAATGACCCTTACCACAAATGGCAGATTTATAGATTATAAACCCTCATCATAGCCTTCTATTGCAACCAGACATAAATTACATCTATGGGAATATGGTTACTCCAGCAGATACTCTGATTTGTGGCACTCTATGCAGAACTGTGGAATTCATTTGATGGCAATAACATTCCATATAAATAATATAAGAGTACCAATAGCACTGGGTTTGTACTACATTTAATATTAACCACACAGTGAAAACACAAAAAACATGCAGGCACACTGCACTCTGTGATTCTCCCTAACTTTGTGGGAGTAAAGTTAACTAGGCCACCATGGAAAAGGCAAGAGGAAACAATGTCTGTTCTAGTAAAAAATTCCCACCAGTTAAAAAATTGGATAATGGTGAATTGTTAACTGCTGGAAAAAAACAACGGATTTGTCCCCTCCATCTATATAAGTAGTGTTCATTATTAAGTTCAATACTGTATACTGAATGCCAGAACATCACACTCTCCATGGAATTATAAATTCATAATTTGAGGACTATACCTAACTCGTTAACATTCAAAATTCGTTATAAAGACAAAACATTCCTGATGAGTGGTTCTATTATGACGATGGAATGAGAGAAAGAGAAAAATACGGATCACACACGAACACACTCATTGACTGGTTCAAGGGTTCCTTTTAATCTATCTAGCCTACTGTATCTCCTAACGTATACTGTACATACAATACTCATGAATGTATCATAAATTTGAGGTGTGTTCATCATCCAAGCAAGACAACCTCAAATGCAATGTATGTATGTACATAGTGTATACAGTAGTGCTAGCTTACTCTATCTCATAACTTATACTGTACTCATGTATGTATCCTGTATTTGAGTTATGTACTTCATGATAATTGTAAGCTAGACAACCTCAAATGCAGTGTATGTACATAGATAGTGTAAACAGATACTAGCCTGTATCTTCTAACTTACACTGTACAAGCATACAGTATTCATGTATATATCTAGCTATATTTGAGGTGGTCTTACATTTACAAGAAGCATATATATCTCATTCCTGGTCTGAATAATAGCATGGGCTAACCTGAGAGAATGGTACAAAGTGTTCAAACAAGAAGTGTCTAATCTTGATAGCTCTGTTATAATTGTTAGTACTGTGCCACCGTCCAAGCAAAGATTTAAGCTATATATTGTACCTTACGAGAGCTTCCTTGGTGGTAAATCCTGGTAAACCAGGTTTTGAATGTTGCCCCTGTGCACCGTTCCTTTAAATTTTCAATATAAGAATATGCCGTAACTACAGTAGGCTATATCTACATTGCAACAAAATCATGTTTTTTTTCTTATCTTATTTACTAAGTAGCAATGTCAATCCACATCAATCTGTTAATAAAATCAATATCAGACAAACGATAACGATCAAAGGGAACTCAGTGTACGTGAAGAATGTGAGGACCACAATCTCTAATCTGGAACCCAGTCAACACACGAATTGGCAAACAAATACACCCAGTGCAGTATATATAACTTACAGTACATACAAAGCTTTAGGCCAGGGAGCATGCCAACTAACCATATAAACTTCCACACCTACGAAGGTCACGATAATGATTTAGTCCTCATCACCTTACTAAAACTGTTTCATTTGTTCTACACTGCTAAACAAACATTCTTCTGCCAGCATGTGTAGAGTTAACAAATATGGGCCCCAAACATTGCCTCAAAAGTTTAATACTAACTTTGTAAAACCATACGGAAATATTTGTTATCAAAACAAAGACAAATATAGCTGTAACCATAGACCTACAGTAGAGCGAGTCTAGAGAGTACTTGGGTTTTACTCGAACCTCTTTCATTAGTATTACTTGGCAGAACCAGTTGGTTCCTACTGTAGCAGGAGCAAATTAAGCTTTACTGCATGGGCCTTAGGCTGAGTCGCAAAGACCAGGCCCTTTTGTAACTATTTTATAACTTCTAAAAGGAATCAATTTTAACTGACGACAAATTGAACGACTTAAACCTTTGATGCACAACGAATCGGAGCATTTGCGCAAACTTGACTGTCAGGAAATTAGTCATGAATTTGCAGGCTAAAATTACGTTTCTAAGCTGCAACTTTGGCGGGGCCCAGGACCGCAGGCATTAGGCTTAAGCCTATGCAGCCTAGCTGTAGGGTTATCTACCCCTTGTTCTTAGCCCGTTACGGTCTCCAATTGCTTTACGTGGCTTTCTCTCGCTCTCCCTCTGTTCATGGATTCGAGATATGAACTCCGCAGAGAGAGATGGAGGCAGGAACCAGATGAGACCTGTGGACGTCGGATTTAAAAAATGACAGCCCAATCATCGTACATCGCCGGCCCTAGCTACTGTAGGTCACCCAGGAGGCTATGCGAATGAACAGGTCAACGATAGCGCTCGCGCACTTTGGATGGCTGGTCATTTAAGAGGTTAAACTATCGGGTAGAATCTCCAGATTTACCCCAAGCGTTTTTGTACCGAAGAATTATTCCGAGCTGCCTGGCGAGAGCAGTGACAGAGAGGACGTCTGGACTCGCCCAATTTATTCGAGCGAGCTAGCGAGAGCAGTAACAGACGCATCGTGACTGGTGAGCGCGGAGCTCAACACTGCGCTGCTTAAACCGGTTTTGAGTACAATGTGCCATGGCGGTCATGACTTCATCAACAATCTACGGTGGATGTATGTGGCCATTGAATTCGATAATTATACAACAATCGACGTACGTTAAAGTGATACTTAATTAAACATCATACATGCATACATTAATTTCTAGTTTTCCAGGGTTAACTATAAGCCGTTCAATTATGAAATAAATCACCACATCCACTATTCTAGAGTTATAATAGTCAAGATTGCCATGCCGTTACCAAAGATTTCAACTCAATCAATATTACAAATCTAAATACTTTTGGTACAGTAATCGGCTACCAAGTACCGTGTTTCAAATACAACTATAAGAACCATTTCCAGTGGCTACAGTATTTCCACACCAGTGCACATCTAACAACCTACATGTATATACTGTGTAACCACCGTTTAAGTTAAGTACAATCTCATAGATTCATAGATTAATACAGTACACTTGTACCGTCAGTTTCTCAATTGTTCCTCCTGCTTTCATCGGGGAGTACAACCGCATTTTATAAATAAAATAACTTTTATTGTATATGATTTTAACTCATAGCACTTTAAGACATTGCTGACATGTTGCTCGTTCATCTTAACCAGAACTGACCGGTCAAATTGTACGGTACGTCTTGATAGATACTGTGTGGACGATGGCACAGAAACTTGGTACTAACTTGGTACATTTACCGGGGTACGAACCATAAAAGGCTCAAGGCTGATCTCTGCTTTCAGTTAAATTTTTTAAATCTTTAAATTTTTGCTATTGTAACGGTATACAGAAGTACTGTAGGCCGAGTCTATGGTACACAGTATGCACTACGGTGCTGGTTGTTGCACATTCCATGTAAACATTTGAGAGTTAATTCACCCACTACTTCAAGTTTACAAACTTCCAGCATTTTACAATCATACAGCTAAACAACAAGAGTTGGTTTTCTTCTCACCAAGTTGTGAAGTATAATATTAGTAAAAGTTAAAGCGTCAATTAATGCCGTTTAATAACAACTTGCTCTTGATAGGCACTTCTTCTAGTGTAGTAGTAGACTGTGTTCTTGTGGTTTTGGTTCTTGGTGTGTAGGGGTTTTCTTTCGTTCATCAAAACTGCCCTGAAGTTTTGTTTACTGTGACGACGTATGCCAGTGCGACGAAAATCGTACCGAATTACTAAACACCACAGAAGACCGAACCCACCACCACTGCAATGAAGCTGCAATGCAGCTGTGCCTCTAAGGCCACACTTTCACCTCACTCAGCCGGACTCAGGTCACTGCTGGAGTCTTGTTTACTATATGTCAAGTGTGTAATACATACATTCAGGCGAGCCTAACCACAGTGGAAGGAACTTTGTAGGAAAACTGAAACAGTAACAACAATCAGTCCAGTAATAGCCAATGTAAGTGGCATTACTGGTACCAAAGATAACTTTAAAATACTTAAAAATTAAGTAAAAGTAAGCAAAGTTTAGGATTGGGTCTAATAATCGACTTGAAGAAAGCCTGATCGTTGTCATTACAGACAACACTTTTCCAATGATTTGCCTTTCGATAGTTGGTAGTCGGTGTCTATCTTTTTGTCTGGCAACAGGAGTAAATATTATCAAAATGTTTGCTGGTACAAATTTTAGTCGCCAAGTATTTTGTTTTCAATACCAAGGGTGGGGGGCTTTTCAAAGTATCTCTGTGCAAAGAGAAGATACGAAGTACAAAAAAGTCCTGCTTCAACCCTAGGCATATAGTCAGGGAAACAAATCTTCAATACGTAAAAAAGGAGGATAATAAAACAATCTTGCAGATAAATGCTTCGGTAAATAGTGTTACAGGTAAATAAAAATTAAATGTGAGGAAGGAGGGTTTATTTATTTTTCACCGAAGCAGGGTAAATATTTACTAAAATGGGAGGGAGGGTATTGTTAACAACAAACCCTTAAAAACTTCTCAGCATAGCTAAGTTTTAGACTGAAGTGGGATTCTTTTCAGTGGAGCTATTTAATATGCACTGTACAATTAATGTTCAAAAAATGGTCAAAATAAAACAGGTGTCACATTGTTTTTTATGTTTGCCTCTTTGAAGACAACTTTCTTATTCTCTGCCTTGGGGAGGGGAGTAGACATTCCTTTCCCACTGCACATAAGATATCTCTCCATGTCTTTGCTTCAATTGTGTAATATTTGGCACGATATGGGATTACCCTGGTGGGGCAGTCTTTCAGGCAATGGTAAAATTTTTGCACAATGGACGTACTGTACTGCATGGACCAGAATAAGCTACCATGCACTAGGTGTTATAATGGCATACCAGGCAGGAGACACAGATTTTAAGAAGCTACGTCAGGCTTAAGAAGACGCTACCTCAGGTTTAAGAAGAAGCTACGTCAGGTTTATCAAGCTAGTAAGCTACCACAGGTTTAAGGAGATACCCTCAGGTTTAAGAAGGAGCTACCTCAGGTTTAAGGAGATACCCTCAGGTTTAAGAAGAAGCTACGTCAGGTTTATCAAGCTAGTAAGCTACCACAGGTTTAAGGAGATACCCTCAGGT